>PVIJ01006034.1:0-96642 GCA_004024925.1 Scalopus aquaticus
GGAGGGGAGAGGGGGGAGGGAAGACCTGGGGTCAGATTGCTGCCCACCAGGTGAATCATCCTTAGAAGGAGCACCTGGGTTTTCCAGACAAAAGGAAGTAAGAAGGGAAAGAAGGGCAGAGGGGGAAGAGACCGAGGTACAGAAGCTGAAGAGTGCGTAGTGACTTTGAGAAATGAAAGTGGATAGTCTGGAGGTTACTCTCTGGTCCCAGCAAAATGTGAGTTCACAGCCAGGGCCCTAAATCCCACATGGCCCTAGCTACACTCAGCCCAGCTCATTGCCACTACCAGCTCACGTCCAGGGCGCACACTTGCTGTCCAGGTGCAGCAGTGGGATGTCCGGGGGCCTGCACCATACTGGTGACCTAAGGGAGCTGTCAGCCCCCTATTACCTTGAGGGTTAGGACACTACAGAGAGGGGGCTAGAGAGGCTGTGCCCATGAGCACAGCTGAGTTCTGGGCTGCAGCAGCACCCCCTCGGAGAGCGTGTCCTGGAGTAAGCCGCCAGCCTACCTAGCTTCTCCCGATGTCCATCTGCAACCTTCTGCATCAGGCACCACCACATATACACTGGAGTGAAGAGGCAGGGGCAGTCACTTTGCAGGATGAATAACTATTTCTTTCTCTAGAGTCCTCCAATTTTCTCTGACTGCAAGAGACTTACTCTAAGTCAGAAGAAGGAAAAATCACGCCTTATTCTGGGCCCGGCAGTTGCACAAAATCCAAAACACGACTGACATGGAGACACGACTGGGAAACTCTAGAAAATGGGAGCCAGCGGTAGGGGACGTGAACTGCAGGGTGTCAGGAGACAAATTCCTAAATGAACCAGACATAGAGGGGGTAGCCCCTGTGTTCAGGCCACACTGGGACAGAGTTGTAGAGGGAGACGCTCAAATCATGTAACAAACCTAGAGAGTGTGGAGGGGACAGTGCAGTCTCAATCTCTCCCCACAACTTCCTCCCCCAGCTCACCCCCGACACCCCCATCTGCACTGCTGGAGCTGCCACCCTCTGCCCCCCAAGTGCCCACACCCAGACTCAACATTTGCTGGGTCTTTCTTCTTTTCCTTCTTCTTTTTTGTTTGTTTGTTTTTAATCCTTCAAATACAAGCCAAAAATACATGTCACGTATCGTCATAGATATATATATTTCACTCTCACCACATAAATACAAAACATCCAAATATCCAAAACATTCAGAACAAAGTTAGTAGCCAGGAATCAGCGACACCTACCCGCGTTGGAATCGTTCATTATTTTCTTCACTATTTGCCTTTTTTAGAAAAGGGGAGGGGAGCTTCCGACGTAAATAATTTACAATAAAATTACTATTTTTAAAATGCTCTGCGCTCACTTCGGATGGAGGAATACATTCTAGACACTGCGGCAGCTCGCCGGCTGGGTCTGTGGTTTTGGTTAAAATGCAGGGGTCCATGGCTGGGCAAGAGGGGGAGACGGTGGTCCTTGCTCCAGGAAGGGTGAGACAACGACGAGAGTCCCGGTCCGGGTTTCTGACTTGGGGCCACGGGAATCGGGGTTTCGGGAGGCAGGGGGTGCCTTTCCTATCCCCTGAGCGAAATCATCTGGCTGTGAAGACGCTGATGGAGGCGGCGGCCGCTCTGCACCCAAGCTGCATCTCTTCCTTCTGGTCCGAAAAGAACTGCCTTGAATTCCGACGTTTCCTGCGTGCTGGAAGGGAATTCAGAATCCGGGAGTGGGGGAGAAGAGAAAATAGGAGCTGACCATTTACCCAAAACCCAGCAATTCTGGCCGGAGCCAGGCGCCTGGGAGACTTGGGGAGAAGGGCCTGTGTCGGAGACAGGGCGGAACCGCCCGGGGCTCTCTTCTGGAGGAGTGTGAAGCTATTGGCCGGGTCCGGAACAGCCTCAGAAGATTCTGAGTTTGCTTTGATTCTTGGCGAGCCTCTTCTTTTGCTTTTCCCCTTTAAATTCCTGTTTAAAGTCACAGCACCCAGAACTTTAACTTTGCTTCTTTATCCTGAATTTTCTTACACCTTCCAAACTCCATTGTTAATGAGTATTTATGAGTATTGAAAAACTGGTTCCATTTTGTCTAGTTTTACTTGGTAGTTATTATTCTCGCTTTATTGCTGATGAGACCAAATTTCTTACCATTGTTGCCTATCGTGACGTTTGGTTTATTGTCTCCTACAGTCTGTGATGGCTGTGATCGAGTTTCTCTAAAGGGGAGAAAACTCGGCAGGATTTGTCCTGCCGGTAAGCTGCGTGTGCACTGTTCTCCCGAGAGTTCTGCAAAAATGGGGCCCAGGGACTCCCCAGAGCCTTGGCTTCTCTGGAGAGTAAAGAACGTCCTCTTTTTCTTTTTTCCCTCTTTTTGGTCTAACGAAACGTGTCAGCCTTTTCAGCCCCTGGGGTCTGTGTGCAGCTTTTCTCTTTCAAATATTCAAAGAATAACTATGGCAGCAGCGGCCCGATCTACAGCGGGTGTCCTGTGCTTTGGCCTTAGAACCAGTCTTTTCCCTCCAGGCTGGGCATTAGTTGGGGAATCAGGTTGGTTGACTCGGCATTTTCCCCAATTCTTTGGATTCTCCTGGATTCCGAAGGAAGTTTGGGGAGGGAGAAATGGAGGAAAGGTAGAAAAACATAGCCCAAATGAGATAACATTGGTAACAGAGCCTGGTGCGGAAGGAGCCCTGTCAGAGGCCTCGTGGGAGCCGGGAGCCCGGCGCCGGGCCCGGGCGCCTTACGTGCGAGTCCATAAATATCACCACAATAGATACTATAAATATAAATACAGGAAAACACTTAAAGTCAGTCCATAGCTTTTTTCTCGGCCCCTTCTTTATTGTTGGTCCGCGAGTAAGGCTCGAAGGCCGAGGAGCTCAGATATCGAGCGGAGAGTTCTTGCAAATTGCCGGCCAGGGAGCCGGCCATGGTCAGCGGGGCGGAGGAGAGGCGGCTGGCGACCGAGCCGAGCAGCGAGGGCACCGGCAGGCTAAAGAGGCCGTGACCGGCGGCCGGCGCGCCCGCGTGCAGTCCCCCCGGCCCGGCGGGTCCGGGACCGGGAGCGCCGCCCACGGCCGGCGGGTGCGGGGATGCGGCGCTGGCCGGGCCGGGAGCCGCCGCGGCAGCGGCGGCGGCCGAGCCCGCGGCGGCGCCCGCGCCCAGGGCTGGCAGGCTGGGCCCGCGTAGCGCAGAGCCAAGCGCGCCCGTGGCGCATGGCGGCAGCAGCGCGGGCAGGCCGGGCGGCGACAAGAGGCGACCCTGCTCCAGCAGCCGCAGCACGCTGCACGTGGCGGCTGTCTCCGACACCACCGAGCGCAGCTCCGAGTCCTTGCCCTGGTCCTTCTTCTGCTTCGTGCGTCGGTTCTGGAACCAGACCTTCACCTGCGTGCCAGGGCGCGGGGAGGGTGGGAGAGAAGGGCGGGAGGAGACGGGCGTCAAGGGGAGAGGACTTCCTGGGCGCACGGGCTCCAGGAGCCTTTCCCCAAATCCAGCCCCAGCCCAGGTCCACCCGGCAGCGCAGTGGGGGAAGGTCCAGGCCCAGTGGCAGCCCCGCGGAGGCAGAGGGGGCACGGGGAGCCCGGGCCCCTGGGAAGGGACACAGCTCCACGGGGTTCCGGTTCAGATCGTGGAGGCAGCCCCAAGCCACCGAGTTTACAAATAACAAAGTAATGAAAGTATCCAGGACCTTGTCACCGAAGAAGACCACCAGGGATTTTCACTCTCGCACCAGTGAAAATCCCAGCTAGGCCCACAGCTAGGCCCACAGCCCCACCGCCATGAGAGAGGCCCACATTTCCCAGAGAGGGTGGCAGGCCTGAGGGATGCTATGCTGGAGAGTGGGAAGTGGTGGCGGGTGGGCAGGAGTGTTGCTCTGCCTTTCAGAGCATCCCATCCACCTGAAATTTAGCCCCAGAAGCCCTATTCTTGTTGAAGGCTACAAGAGATTATTTCTTGCTTGTTAGGGTCAGATCTGATCACCAAGTAGCAACAAGCAGGGAAGGCTGCTGCAAGAGGAATCATTTGGCAAGATGAACTGCATAGGCCAAAGTTTCTCCACCTCCTCTCACCGCCAGCTGGATTGGAGGGGCTGAGTGATGCTCTTAATTTATCACTCTACTGATCTGTATCATGAACTTTGGAATCCTGGGAGCAATCAGAGGCTGGAGACGACTAGATTCTCTCCATCAGTCTTTCCTCTCATCTCTTCCTCTCCCTCTACCCCTCTTCAGGTTTAGCAGGTGTCCTGCTAGACGGAGCTGGGCAGATGTAGGGAAAGGTTATTCTGTCTAGATTTTGTAAACTAAGAGGGCAATAGCAGAGAAAATGGGAAATAGACAACGATGCCAACTCAAACTAGAGAAACTTTGATGTGATATGTTCTGCCCTTGGTTCTCCTCTTTCTATCTAGATCCCAGCCCTATAATGCTTCACCACTGGGCACAGAGAAAAGGGACTGGAGTCTCAGAAAGAAAGCTGCTTTACTTAGCCAAGTGGATGCACTGCCCAGGTCCCTGAGGGGCTCCATAAGGCAAGGCTCTGAGGCCCTTGGACCAGCGCCCACAGGAGCAACTCCAGGGACAGCACGCAGATTTCACGTAAAGGAAGACCTAAAGCCCAGTTGGCAATGCTGGGCCCCAGGGTCCCAGATCTCCCCACCCCATACCTCACATATCCCTGGCTCAGAAGACAGAGCCTCCTAGATGCCTGAGTTAGTGCCTGGGGCTGGGGCTGGGGCTGGCTCCAGTTAGGGGCCAGGAGAAGTGTTAAGGGTCAGCGCGCCCCACAGCCCAGGCAGCCCTTGTGGACTTTCACCTTCCCAGTCGCTAGAAGTCACCCACAGCACTGGAGCGGGCACTTTGACCGGGGCCCCTGCTTACTGCAGAATGGGTCCCAGTGCTGTGTTAGGCTGGGGGTCTGAAAAGGACTGGTACCTGGAAAGTTGGCTAAAATGGGGTGCCCAAAACAGGGGTAAACCTCACTTCCTTTTACAACAGAGACAAGCAGGGAAATCACACGAGTGGGGTCCAAAAAGAATTCCAAAGGGACAGGGTGTGGGGCCTTCTGGGCTAGTTCAAAGGTGGGCAGATTATAGGTCCTGGAAGATTTGGGGGGAGAGGTGCAAGAGGGTAAGAATGGCTTGTGGAAGGGGAGAACCCTTTAGGCCTTTGTCCCATCCTCCCTATCTTCTCCACCTCCCTCCGGAGGCTCGGTCCAGAGCCAGCTAAGGGGTGAGGAAAAGCTGGCTGGGGTGGTGGGGAGGCTGGTGCAGGGCTGTGCGCGGGATCGGTGGAGGGTACCTGGGTCTCCGAGAGGTTGAGCTGCCTGGCGAGCTCGGTCCTCTCACGGCCCACCACGTACTGGCAGCGCTGGAACTCCATCTCCAGCCGGTAGAGCTGCTCCGCGGTGAAGGACGTGCGGGTCCTCTTAGGCCGGTCCAGATCCAGGCCCTTGGGCAGGATGATCTCTCGGATGGACCCCTTGGCATCTGGGGAAGGGGAGATGTCAGCCGCCAGAAGCCACCCGTTCCCCGCCACCTCCCGGAGTTGGCTTTGGGGACCCTGTCTCCAGAGCCTCCAGTCAGTGAAGGGGGTGAGGGAAGCCACCTCTGGCAGACACTGTGTCTTTGGGGGTGCAAAAGGGGCAACTCCACACCTCTGACTGAGGAGGAACCAGACTGTCTCTGCAGAGGTCTCGGGACGGGGAGAAAAAAGAATTCCAAACAGGCTTTTGTTCCTTCTGGCTTGGGGGCCTGGGCTGCGCGCTTGGGGTCCTGAACCGTGAAGGTTCCGGCACCGACCAGTTCTGATCCCGCGGGCGCCAGCAGTGGAGCGGGTCCACTAAACCGCTCTCCGGCGGTCCCCACCCCCAGCCCGGGGTCTTCTTTGCTGCTGAGCCGAGGCGGCGGAAGGAGGAAGGACGTAGTCGTGGCCGGCGGGGCCTGGCGATCTGCGGGCGGGGGCGGCGCGGGGCCGGGTACCCGGCCTCACCGCCTCTGCGTTGGGCTCCCAGCGCACACAGTGCAGCAGAGCGGAGCCGAGCCCAGCACCGAGGCGGCATCAGCGGCCCGGCCACCCCGCGCAGCCTCTTCTCCCAGAGGCCCCGGCCAGCGACCAGCGCGGCGCCGGGGCCCTTGGCCCAGTGCGCCAACTGGCCGGGCCGCAGTCCGCGGTCAGCGGCTGTGCCCCGCGCCCGCGCTCCCCTTGGGTGCGCTCAGCCCGCCAGGGCGAGGGAACCTGCAGGCAGGCTCGCGGCTGGTCCTCCGGCCCGCAGGGCACGCGCGCGTCCGCCAGACTTTCCGGCTCCTTTCCCGGGTCGGAGGCCGCAGCCTGGAGCCTGGGCCCTCCCCTGCAGTCCCTCGGCCACGCTCTGCAGCCCAGCCCGCAGGGCCCCTCCGAACTGGGAGGGTCGAGACCCCTGGAGAGAGCGCCCCAGGGGCGAGTTCCCAGCGGCCCGCCGGACCCGGGCCGGGGAGGGCCAGCAACTTTCCCCGAAGTCCCAGCCGACAAGCCCTCCCCCGCCGGCCTGGCCGGCGGCGGTGCACGGCTCGGTGCCCGGAGTCTCCCCAAAGAACGCGTCCCCGCTGCCCTGCCCCATCCCTACCTCGGACCAGGATCCGGCGGCAGTAATCCGGGTCGGCGGCGGAATTGGCTTTACTTTTGTTACAATCTTCCGCTGCGCCCGACGCCGAGAAGGCGCCCTGCGGCTCCTTGAGGAAGGCGCCGGGGAGGGTCCCCTCCGCGCCCTTGCTCTCCCTCGCACCCTCCTTGTGCGCGTTCTTCGAGACTCGGGCAGCCTCTGCGTCCGAGTGGCACCGAACGTCCATTTTGTCTGGTTTTCCGAACATAGGAGAGGCAAGAGCAACAAAAAAGGGAAGAAAAAAAGAAGAAGAAGAAGAGGCAACTGGGGGACAAAACCCCTACAACGCAACCCTGCGCCTGGCCGGGAAAGAGGAGAGCGGCGAGAATGAATGTCCCCGCGGGGCGGCTGCGGCGACCGCGGGCGGGTCAGCGACGACCGGAGAGTGGCGCGCTCGCCGAGAGACGGCGGGTCTGGTCCAGGATCCCGGCGGAGTAGCGGCGAAGCGCCTCGTCAGCGCCCGCGTCCTCTGAGCACGTCCAGTGTCCCCAGCCTGGCGATCAGGGAGCGAGCAGCGCAACTCCGAAATGACGCGGCTCCCGCCCGGTACTGAGGCGGCAAGTTGTAGTTGTCCGACACCCGGGGGGACGCACACTCGCTGCTGCAATTGATTACGGGTAATTTCGCAGCCCCCACGTTTCAGTTACCTCATGAATACACTAAATTGTTTGGATAATATATCAGATCGTAATGGATGGTTTCTGTCCTTGTCCCCAATCAAGTAGGGGTTTAGCCAGTGAATAAACGGAAATGATTGGTCTTGCTTTCAGGAAACACACAATCAAAGACCCACACTTCCAGAAAAACTTTTGACAAGATTCATCCTGAATTGTTAGTACCATTAGCAGGCGTTATTAACTTTCCCTTTGCCTTTGACCCTCCTGCTCACATAACTGGCTAGAGGGTGTTTCTCCACACTCGACAGATAGAGCTGAATGAGGGGGGAGGGGGAGGGAAAAACCCTCACACACCCTGCAGCAAAAGAAAGCAGTTGTCTCGGGAGGAGGGGGGAGAAGGGGGAAGGAGAAAAAGTTTGCCCAAAAAAGTAGCTCCCCCACACTCTAAAAAGCCAAGTCTTCGTCCCAAACAACTCCTTCTTAACACACCTCGACGCTGACAGCCATCTTAAACTGCCACCTCTCTTCATTTAGTTCCAGTTGGGGTTTTTTTCATGCCTGCACCTCCAGCAGCCCTGAGGCAGCCCATTCAAAGGGCAGCTTTGTACTCAGAGAGTCCAGCAGGAGAGAGAGGGGGAGAGGGAGAGAGAGCCGAGAAAATCTCCACTGTGAGATCTGCCTAAAAAAAAAGTTTTCCCCTCGCTATTTCATTGTCTCTGCTACAATATCTTTGAGAAAAGCAACAGCCAGTAATCCAATAAGAGCATTGATTAGGCTACAATGATTCAATTCAAGCGCATGGCCTTGTGCAAGGAGCATGCTCCAGCCCTTCTCGTCACCTTGCCGGGGCAGAAGCCCTCTCCACGCCGCTCTCCCCATTCATTCCTTTATGGGAAATGCGGAGCAAAAGGAGTGAAAGATGGCAATTATCTAATTGGACTATTAACAAACAGTCCTCTGAGTGCGGCGGTCTGGCGTGGCTCCTGGGCGGGGGAAGGGCCGTGTTCCCTGCCCTCATTCACAAAGAGTGCAGGGTCGGGGAGGAAAGGGGGTTTTTTAAAGGGAGTGGGGTGGGGGGGAGAGGAGAGGTGGGAGGTTTGGCTGAGAATTTTTCCACACAATTCCAAGAATGGGGGCGGAGGCGGGCGGGGAAGGGGAGGGGGCTGGGGGCGCGGGTCGTGGCGAGGGGGTGGGAGAGAGGGAGGGAGAGGGGTGCAAGTGTGTGCTTTGGGCTCGGAGTGGTCTAGCGCGCAGCCCCGCGCGTCCCTCCCGCCCCTCAGCCCCCAGCCGCCGCCGCCGTCCCGCGAGACCCTTCAAACCTCAGGGGGCAGGAGGGGGCCTCAGAGCCGGGTTCTTCGCACTCTCCGCCTCTCCCTTCTCCCCAGGCCTGGGAGGAGAACCCACCTACGGTCGGGTTCGGAAGGCTTCTCTGCCCCGAGGCTGACCGTGGGCTTTCACTCTATCCGCGTGGGGCTGGGGCTGGGGCTGGGGCTGGGGGGTAGATGGTCCTCAGCTACTCTCGGCCGGCAGCGGGTTTCCGGGGTCCGGCAGATGGGTGGTGGGTCAGCTCTCCTCGCTTGGAACGCGGCCTTCAGCCCGACGCACACTGGAAAGTGCGTTTCCCAGGGCGGGCCGCGGGGCCGAGTGGGAGCGATAGGGGTCAGTGTCCTTGAGGCCGCCCCATTCTGAAGATGCGGGGTGGGGGTTAGGCAAAATCCAGCCACCTCCTCAGTTACTTCCCGCGATGCTCAAACGCCCAGACTGGCCTGCGGAGGCCCCAAGGGCTTCGCCCCCTCCAGGCCCAGCGGTCCAGAGGCGCCGCCCCACGCTCTTGGCTTCCATCACTAGGTAGCGAGTGCGGCTCCGGGATTCGGATCCTCCAGAGCAGACCCGGACGGTGGGTTTTACCCGTTTCCTGCAGAGCTCGGCCCCGAGGCAGTTTCTGGGACCTCTGCGGGCGGGCTGGGTGTGGGGGTTCGGAATCCCTGTCTGCAGTCCCTTCCTGGCCCCTGCGGTGGGTGAGTGGAGGGTGTGAAGCCCTAGCCAGGCCCGACCCCTACTGCTCCGGGTCCCCTTCACAGCAGGGTGTGGAGCTCCCTCGCCTCTTCAGGGCCCCTACGGGCTGCAGAGAGTTCTGGACCGCGCAGCCTTGGCCGGAACGGGCCACCCAGATCCCTGAAGGCACCCAGCCCCGGGCCTCCTCCTTTCCACGAAGGCCATCTGGGCCCTAGAAATCCACATTGACACCTGCAGCGCTGGGTCGAAGGCCTGGAGGGAAGACTATGAAAATTAAAATATCCAACCCACACATTTTTTTAATTTTAGGTGGAGGTAGGGAACGGGTCAGGGCAAGAACTGCTGCTCTTTAAAGGATGCCTCTCGCCTGTGATGGGCTGTGGCCCCAAGTGGATGGCTGCTTTGCCCCACCCCAAGCAGCACCTGGGACAAAGTCAACCCAACACCAGCCTGAATTTGGGCCCGGAGATCCTTCTCTTCCTGCCTCCTGTAGGGGTAACAGTGGCATATTTTGTTAGATGTGGGAAGAGTTTGTTGAGTGGTCGCTTACCAGGTGCATAAACTCTCCTAATTTTCTTAATCCCTCTGTCATGGAGGTAATGACAGATTAAAATAATCCAGTCGCAGAGAGGTTCATTGCTTTGTCCAAACCATACAGTTGGTCAGAGCAGGATTTGAACTCTGTTCTGTCTGACTTCTAACCCTGCCAGGCTCTGCCCTCTTTTAGTTCCAAGCCTATCCCTGTTTTGCATCTTTGGAATCTCCTGGTGATCACGTGGGTATCAAACAGATAGACAGTAATGACCTGATGTTAATACCAGGAATCCTGATTATGAGGCATCAGATGAATTTCTCCAACAACATGAAATACAAATGGAAACATGAAAGTCTTGTTTCTAATGAGGCTGTTTATTACTAGCCATGAACATTTTTAGGAGTCTAGCATCCTCCTACATCAAACTGGGGTGTGAATAAAATGCCTTTTCTTGGGTCCCAAACCTACTAAATAATATGGCAGAGCAGTGTCCAGGGATGTACATTTCTAGTCACCCCACAAGTTAAAGTGGGCAACTGAATCTTTAAACTTGGGGGACTCCTCTGAGCTTCCTGGAGTACTGCCCCACCCTTACTGAAAACAGAAATGCTTTTTGGGAGAGAAGAAAATGCAATGTTACGGGAACACACTTACTCTATTATGATTTTATTGAGGGAACGGTGGTTTACAATATTGCATGTGATTCAGAGATATAGGACATCGCCATACCCCACTGACCACCAAGGTGAGACTGGAGGTGCCAGGACCTGGAGAGGCCCTAAGGCATATAGTGTCCCCTCGGAAACAGCAAGGATAAGCGCTTGACTAAGGGATGATGTTGTCTCGGCTCAGGCTTGGCAGTGTGGTCGGCTGATTGGTGGCTCACTCTGTTCCGAGCTCTTGAAGTATCCAAACTCAGATTAAAAAGTCAACCCATAACCTGTTTTTACTTTTTGTGATGTCTGGTGCATGCACACGCGTTTGTGTGTGTGTGTGTGGTGTGTGTGTGTGTGTGTGTGTGTGTGTGTGTGTGCATGCCTGGATTAAAATTCTATGGGCATCCATCCAGAAAAAAGCATGACAGGTTTCTGGGAGGACACAGTGGAGGATGAAAGCCCTGGGATGGAAATTTCAGAAAAGCAGCTGTTACTCCCAGAAAAAAACTAAAGCTGTGTGTCCATACAAAGAAAAGAGAGAACCCTGTCAATTATTCGGCTAAACTGAGCCAAGACCGCACCACATAACACACACGAGGACACAGGGCTGCTCAGGTAAAAAGTGTTTTATTCTCTTGACTCAATGTGCCTCCCTCCCCAGTGACTTTCCTGCCCCCTCATCACTGTCTGCAGGTGCAGACACACCCAGAATAGAACTGCAGGGCTGGAAGGAGATCATCTATTCCATAACCTTCATTTGACTTGACAGATGAGGAAAATGAGCTTGGAAAGACAAAGCAACTTGTTAAGGATTAGACAACTAGTTAGTGGGGGCATCTGTGCTACGGTCCTGGTCTTCTGCACTCCTACCTCCATCCAGGCTTCCCACAACCTGAATAAGAAGATGAATGCTGTCAGCAGGACTGGGTGAAATGATGCCATATAAATTAACTAAGTCACAATCTGAACCGGGGGTGCTTTTTATATTACCTGCCTCCGCCCTGTCACTGCAACCAAAAGCAGGATCAGACATAGTACATGGTGCTCTCCTCTTCCATCCTCATTTTTCCTTTATTTCAGAAATATATAGGTGGGGAACCATGCTGGCAGGAAATCTAAGATCCTCTTAGATTATGAGTGGCTTAGGGACAGCATAACTTAATGTCTGAGACATCATTTTTTAGAGAACTGCATCAGAGAAGATGATATAACCAGAAATTAAGTTTCTGTAACAATGAATCAGGGCACCTAGTAATAATGACTAATTAAAAATAAGAATACTTGGCATTTATATAGAGATTTTCATCCCAATCAAAGTTCTAAACAGTGATGAATTCATTCTCATCTAATTGTCATTAGCCCCATTTCACAGAAGGTAATCTGGACCCTGGAAGAACAATTGAATTAAGACCCCCATGCTAAATATTCAAAGTGGAAAATATAGTAATACTCCAGCTATATACTCCCCATTTTAGGTAAAGATAGGGAATTCTCCAATGTGTATTAGCCTGTTCTGAATTTTTCTATCTACATTTCAAGCACATCCCATTAGATTTCACCTGTCGACTTTGCATTTGGTACCCAGAGACTAAGTTCCTTCAATTATTTTATATATTTTGTACATAGAAACAAACATATTTAGAGTTGAGAGGGACTTTATAGTAATGTAATAAACAGTCTGGGATCAGCCAGGCTGCCTGCCCCACCTCCTGGCTCTACTACTTAGTAGGTGTGTAGCTTTAGGTTGGTAACTGTTCTTTGTGACTCTGTAGCCTGGCTGCACAATAAGTCATCCTAGTACCTAGGAATGTACCCAGGAATGTTTTGTAACATGTGTAAGGTGCTCAGAACAGTGCTTGACATATTCTGCCAAAAATTATTTGTAGTTGGTGGCAAAGTTGATTGGCTTCATTCTGATTCAAGACTAGATAACAGTAATAAACTGGTATTTACTAAGGACTTACTGACTTCTGTGGTCTTATTTAATTCTCATAAGAACCCACTGAAAAAAGAACAATTATATATGGCCACTATGTTGTCTTAAAAATGACCATAATTTATTTCTTTCCTCCTTCCTTCCTTCCTTCCTTCCTTCCTTCCTTCCTTCCTTCCTTCCTTCCTTCCTTCCTTCCTTCCTTCCTCCCTCCCTCCCTCCCTCTCTTCCTTTCTTTTTTTCTTTCTTTCTTGCCATTCTTCTCATCAAGAGGTGAAGTCTATGTCTCCTATGCTCAATTTGACTGGCTTTGTGACATGCTTCAATCAATAGAATGAGAAGTGGCCCAGGGCCAGCTCTGGGGTTAGATCTTTAAGTACCATAGTAGGTCCATTCTTGCTCTCTTGGAACCCAGCTGCCATGCTGCAGGAAGTCAGTCTAGACTGCTAGAGGAAGACAGGCCACATGGAAAACTGAGGTGCCTCAGTTGATATACAACTTCCAGTTATGCGAGGGAGGCCATCTTGGATGTTCCTGCGCTGCTGAACTTCTAGCTGAATGTAAGCTTATAGGGGATCCCTACAATACCACACGAGGCAGGAATGAACTATCCGTGTGGAACCCATTCAAATAGTAGAATCCTGAGACCAATATATGGTTGTTATTGTTGTTTTAAGCTACTAAACCTTGACTAGGTTTGTTAAGCAGCAATAGGTGACTGAAACAGCCATGTTTAGATAAGAAATGGTGGCTTAGAAAGGTTAAGCAACTTGTCTGTCATCTCACAGCTAGAAATTTTTTTTGGTACAACCTGGCTTCAGATCCTATGGCCCCATCGGATAAGAAAATTCCAAAGAAAATTCCTAAGTTCCAGACATTACGCAGTGTAAGCTGGACAAATAAAAACTTAGCATATCACTCCTACAACCGTGAAGAATAAAAGTGTTAAAACTAGAAATTGAACAAAGGCAGTTTTTGTTAAGATCTTCATCGCTTCTTAAAAATCCAGTGAGGCCACATCCCTGGAAGGTGGGGACATAGCCCTGAATTTCTTTCTCTTTTTAAAAAACAAAGGTGCAAACAAGGATGTTCTGCTCTTACCTTTAGGAAATCAGAGCTACATTAACACTTAGGGTGGTGAATGGAAAATGACAACAGGTAGTTGTTTGGCTCTGAAATTCTCTAGGTGAAGCATTTGGGGAGGAGGAAAATAAAGGCTTAGTACAACATTTTCTGGGTCACAGAGAACCTTGAGATTTTCTAGGAAACCTGGCTTACAAATTTGTATCTTTCTAATAGGAATACATTTGTGTTTCAAAGCATCTTTAAACCCATCACTTTCTAAAATTCCTCACTGCCTGCAGAACTGCTGGAACCATTTATTCAACAAGCAGTTACTGACAGCTACTCCGTGCAAGTCTCTAAGAACTCTATCAAAGCAATGGTGTGTTTCTATTTCAATGTGCAGGAATGTCCTGCTCAGAAGTCACTTACTCCGTAGGCCTCACCCCACCCAGGGAGAACCATCACTGAAGAGGATGGAAACCAGGCCACTGAGCAATTAAGATGGACCGTAAGCTACTACCCGGGTTCTTTACTCACAGGAGACCTTCACAGTCTATCCTTCAAAGTCTATTTACTCTTATTTTTGACTTCACTCTATCCATTCTATTTCTCCCATTTTCTAGCCTGCAGAAGAGTAGGGGTAGCAAATGGGAAGGAAAAATGATGTTTGAGATAGGAACACTGATGACAGAGAGAATGTCCACTAACAGAATATCTTGGAAAGAGAGAGAAAAAAATGAAGCAAGGAACTTAAAAATACTGCAGTCTGGGGTGATTTTGCTTGGTGACTGCAGCCTCAAATGCTCTTGAGGACATGAAAGCAATAGAATGCAGTGTGACAATGGCTATTCAGGGAGATGACCCTCAAAAGATTAAATTGCATTTTTTGTTTATGAAAGTGGTGAGGCCCATAAAACCTTAGAGAAACATTTTAATATAAATAAACTCCGAAAAATTGCTTATGTGTCATATGTTATTCCTTTATCATAAAGGGGAAGTCACTGTAATTTTGAAAGGCAAAAATAATACCCATTTGGAAGCAGCACAATAGACATGGTCTTTCTTTCCTTCTCCATAAAACTGGTCTTGGTGAGATAGTAAACACGGAATCCAGAGCAGACATGAGCCTATTTTCTGCCCCCAGAAGATTTGTGTTAGATGCCTTGCAACACAGACAGAAGCAGGAGATGACCAGCAAAACCACTCACCCAGACAGGAAAAGAACAAGGGAGTGTCTACGCCTTAGTATTTGCAAAAGGAGGTGGGGGAAAGTGGGCAGGCTGTTAGCTGCTGAGAGATGCTTCTAAGAGTTTGCAAACCTCCCAGCTACATCAGAAGGGGGAGCTGGGGTATGGGGACCATTAAGGCTGTCATTGGCCCTGGAGCCTAACATGACCCAGAAAGGAGAAAGAAAACACTCTGCAGGGAATGGAGCAATGGTGAGAAGGCTCAGTCATCTAGGGAGATAGCAGGGATGACGTGTGAAGCAGAGGTGTTATAATAAGATGTGTTGAGTAACTCCTAACACCACTGCTTAGTACTTCTGTAGCACTTTCCTCTTCAAAAGCGCTTTACAAACATTAACTAATTAAAGCAGCATGACTTCTGCAAGGGAAAATTGAGCCCCTGTAATCTGAATTCTCTGAAAAAGCTAATAAAATTAAGGTATAATGTTCATGAAGAGAAGTACGCAGAATCGTAAACGGCTTTCATGAGAGATTACGTGTCCAAGTGCGTTGGCGCCCTTTGATGTGCTCAAAAGCAGGTGATGGCCAGGCCTGCCTGGCCGCCGCACCACCCACGCAAACCAAGTTGCAGACATCATGGAAGCTTTTCATGTGTAAGCAGCCTGGGCCTCTGTGGCTGGGTTCCTTTTCCTTAGGATTCTGGAGCCTGGAGTAGACGGGAGCGGGAGGTGGGGCTCCCCCAGGGCCCACCCAGATTCTGTCCACCCTCTCAACAGACACAGCCTCATAGAGAAGAACAGGGTGCAGACACCCTCCAGGTGCCCTGCACTGTCCAGAGGTCAAATACCCCATGCAGAGCAGGACCCTCAGCCCCCTTCAAATATCTGGTCGCTGCCACCAAATTTGCATATTAATATAATATACAGGCTTGAGACTCTATAGCACTTTCCCCCACTGCGTGCTTCATCCAGACAAGTTACTGAGCCTGTTTTTACATTGTGCTGTGTTTTTCTAGAAGTAAAGGGGAGGTGTTGCTCCTCTTGGTCAGATGAAAATGTACAGATGAGCCCTGCACTGTGTCATATAGAAGGAAGGGTAGGCTGCTGCATGCCACTGGCCCTGATTTTGACCTTTACCCTAAGTAGCAGGTCACAGTGCTGGCTGCCCATTCAACCTGCCCCTTCTGGAATGGCTGGAAACCCCAGTGATCACAGGAGAACTTATGTGGGGTTATAGGTGTAGGAAGAGAGGAAGAAAATCAGACCAGGGATCAGGAGCCTGCCTCATTGCTCCCCCTGGGTCCCTAGAAAGCTGAGTGACCTAGGTCAGACCCTACTCCATCTGGCCTTCACTGTATTTTTTTGCTGAAGGAGTAGGATGGACCAGTGAGCGCTCAGGAGCTGGTGATCCCAGCTCTAACACTCATACTGGCCCAGAGACTAGTTGGAATGCTGCTAGGTTTTTAGACCAGACCCAGAAAAAACCACAATGAGTCAAAGAGAAGCCTATCACTGAGTATTCACTAATATGTTACAATGAATTAGTTTAAAGCAGAGGCTGAAAACCTGAACCAAATCCAGTCCGTGATTTTGATTCACATTGTACTTTTTTAGTCAATTGAAGTTAATTTCCAATGTTTCAAAATAAGAGGATTTCTCCCTAGCTCTCCAGCATTTGGGGCCCTTCATTCACATTACCTTCTTAGACCTGGAGGCATCTAAGGCAGTGCTGTAGGGAAAGGGGCTCTGTATGCATCTGTCAAGCCAGGCTGCACCAGAAGTTGGGGGTGCAGTTGCCATTTCTCCAGAAGCCAAGAAAGTGGGAGAGCCCCAGGATTGGTCTTGGGTTCTCACTGCTTGCTTTTCCTGAAAAAATATCTGATAAAACAGCTCACTGGAGTTTGTACCATGAGTGTAGTACTTAGCACCCCAATCCCTTTGGAAAAGGCTTATGTAGGGGTAAGGGCCCTTCTTCCTCCACAATTCAAAGACCCAGTCACCTGAGGTCAGGAAATGTGAGTGGGCAATGACAGACAGGTGGTGAATACAATGAGAACAACCACATCCACCGAGTGTGTTAGGGATGGGCTAACATCAATCATCCCACCACCTGGGCCCTTGTATAGATAAATAAATTGAGGCTCAGAGGCCTTAGGAAGCAGAGATAGAGTCAGACAACCAATGTACTTTCCTGCTTCAAGGCCTATGTTCCCTCTTCTGCATTCAGAGAGTTTGTGACAGAGACTGGAAGCTGATATTCATCAGATGATGAGTAGTGAGATAACATGGGCTATGCCAGTGGATATAAAAGCCAGTTCTTACACTCTAGGCAAAGAGCAAAGAAAAAAGATAAACACAATGACTGATCCAAAGGCTCAGACCCTAACCCAGCTTCAGTTCTGTGGGAAAGAAAGACTGAAAATTTTAAAAACAAACAAAAAAGGATTCCAGCAATATACATAGATTATCTTACTTGAAAGTGAATTGAACAGTCTCAAAATCCTCTTTACACAGCAAATCTTTGCATCTATGAAGGGAGAGACAGGCGAACAGACTTGAGACCATAGAGCTTGGTAGCTAAAGAACAAAAAAACCCTACTTGCACCAGCACATTTTCTCTGGTGGGTGTTTGGAGAACAAGAGAAGGAGAATGTGCTGCCAGACAGAGAAAGAGCTAGATGTGGAGAAAAGTGACTGGCTGCTAATGATGGGAGAGTAGGATTTGTTAACAAAGCTGAGAAGTCCAGTGAAGGGAAAGGAATAGCAGCAATGCAAAGCATGCACAGAATGTCTGCTAGTTTCTCCAGCAGATGCTGGTGTTTGTGTGCATGTTAAAATGGGACTCACTCCTCTACAGCCTCTCTGCCCTGCTGTTTGTTTGAGCACATCACACAGTCCTTCCTCCTAATCTGTCTCCCCCAGAATATCTTCCCTTCTTTCTCTGCCCCCCTTGCATCTGCCTGTTGGTCTAGGTTTTCTCCAAGCCACCTCTTTCCCCAGATGACATTTGTCTTACACATCTCCCACGTGGGAATTTTAAGATATGGCATTATTGCTGTCATTCACTAAGTTAAGTAAGTCTGCTATTACTGGTACAAATAGCTAACACTATTAATATCCTAAGGGCCTGAAATATATCAACTCACTTAATCTTTGACACAACTCTATGAGGCAAGAACTATTAGCCCCATTTTATAGATGAGAAAACTAAGGTACATTGACAATTCCAAAGCCAGCCAGCCTGTCAGGGATGGTGTGGACATTAACCTGTTAGGGCTGCCATTACTGAACAGTGCAGTCTGAGTGTCTTAAACAACAGAAATGTATTTTCTCACAGTACTGGAGGCTAGAAGTCTGAGATCAGGTGTTGTCAAGGTTGGTTTTCAAAGTTTGACTTGCAGGCAGACACTTCTTAGCTATACCCTAACATGACTTTTGCTCTGTGCTCACACAGAACGACAGAAAAAGCCAGTGTCTCTTCCTCTCTTTATAAGATACCAATCCTGTCTGATCACCCACCCCCCCACCAATAACACCTTATTTAACCTTGATTAGCTTCCTAAAGGTCCTGTCTCCAAATGCAGTCTCATTGAGGGTTCAGGCTTTAACACACAGGGGGACACAATTCAGTCCATATAGTGTGATGTTATTTCTCTCCATTCCTTCACTTAGTGAGCACCTACCAATGGTGAGATGCTCTGTTAAGTGCCAAAGACACAGCTGGGGAAGGCAAACAGAGGCCTTGCTTGTTAGACTTCAAGCTCCCTGTAGTCTAGTGGGAGGAGAGAGCAACAGATAAAGAATGTGTACACTCATTAGTCAACTAGATAATTTCAGACAGCGTGGGTGCTATGAAGAAATGTAGGTGGGTGTTTTATTTTAGCCAAGCCCTTATGAAGCAGGAGAAGAGTTTCCCAGGCAGATGAGAGACAAGTTCAAAGATCCTGAGACAGGAAAGTATAGAGTGGTAGTGGAGCAGAAGGAAGGCTGACATGGCTGATCCGGGAGAGTGGACGGAGAGGAGGTTGGACAGGAGGGCAGGGACCAGATCATAGAGACCCTCACAGATGGTGGGAGGGGGTTGTTTATTTTTTGTGGGAGCTATGGACGTGAGGGCTTATGTTCTGCAGAATTCTTTTAGAAATCTCTTTAATGCTGTAGAGAATGACTCACTGGAGTACAAGCGTGCAAGGTAGGGCCCTATCAACGAGGTTCCTCAGTTGTTGGCCCAGCAAATATCTGTGAGGCTCTACCTGGCAGGTAGTGTGCTAGAACCTGCCCCTACTTAGAGCCTCCTGCATAGTAGGAGTAGCCAAGACATGGCAGACTCAGCCCACGCTGCTTCCGCTCTTCCATTTAAACACCAATTGAATCCCAGAAGTGGTATTACTGGGTCATATGGAAGCTCCATTTTTACAATAGCTAAGACATGGAAATAACCCAGATGCCCAAAAATAGATGACTTGTTCAAGAAGATGTGGTACATATACACAATGGAATCCTATTCAGCATTCAAAAAAGATAAACACATGAGATTTGTAGCAACATGGATGGAGCTAGAAGGGATCATGCTCAGCGAAATAAGCCAGAAAGAAAGAGAAAAATATCGAATGGTTTCACTTATACCAAGAATTTAGGGAGACCAAATAAGAGAGAGACATTCAGCGAGGGAAGGGAAGGAGAAGAGCTCAAAACGGGGGAGAAAAGAGCACAAGGGACTATGGCGATGGTTCACGGGTGAATTGGTGGTGGGTAACCCACGGAGAATACACAATAATGTGAAAGATATAAATAATAAATAAATGAAGAAATAAAAATTAAAAAAACAAACACCAATTGAATCAACACATCCCTGAGGGCTGAACTTTGTAGCTCAGACTACAAGTGGGGAGAGTTCAGAAAAAAGGGGGGCTGAAGGAGGAGAGCTGGAGTGTGGAGAGAGGTTTCTCTGAAGACATGGGACTCACCCAAGCATTAAAGGAAGGACTTGGGCGCAAAGGGGGCACCGCCCATCAGGGGGAATGAGGTAAGGCACGGGGTGGCAAGGAAAGCACAGCAGCAATTGCACCGGCTTCTTTTGTATAAAGGTTCATGCAGCACCTACACAGCAGAGCGCATGCTCTGTCCCTGCGGGGCGGGGCTCTGCGGTGGATGGGAAGGTGCTCAGACTCCACCCCACTATGGATTTATTTCCACCTAGCAAGGAGGGTGAGGCAAGTCCATGATGACAGCCCACACCCCAGAAAGATTCAGAGAAAACCTTGAAGGACTTGGGAGGCGTGTATATGTCTATTACACATAATGACAGCTGCGAACACACATATACACACCCCATATCTACCCGTGCTTGTATAAAGATCATTAAACTCTCAGAGTAACTTCACATTTATCCACACAAGTGCCTGGTCACCTATGCACAACAGGCGTGATGGTTACCTTTTCACGTGAATAAATGAAGCTGGTCCTCAGAACCCAACCAGGAAACCTGGCCCCCAGCCACGCCCAGTTCTCCACGCCCTCGCTCACCATCTGCAGATCTCTAGGGAAATGCTGAGCACCGGGCAATGGCAATGGGAGTGGACAGACTCAGGACATGGAGAACCAAAGTGGCAGGACCTGCTGTTGGATTGAGCATGGGGGTGTGGAAAACGAAGGAGCCAAGGATGGTGGGAAGGTTTACAGAGAGAATAAAGATTGAGGGGGAAGGGAAACAAGACTTAGCACCCCTTAGCCACTGAGAGAGGGCTGCTTCTGGGTATGAATTTCCTTCTCCAGGCCTCAGTCTTCCTATCTGTGATATGAAACTTGATCGACTAACTAAAATCCTTTGTGTGTGTATAGTAATATTTAACATTTATACCATGATTCATAAAAGTGAGATAATGAGCACATCTCAACATAAAATACAGAGCACATGGACATAATTGAAGTTTCTTGCCATTGTCCTCTACTTCCAGATGGAAACTTACTGCCAGGCTATTGAATGTAGCATTTGTCATCTCTAGTCTCCTCTTAAAGTTTAATAGTAAGTTTGATATTTCCTTGCATCTTGTGATGTAACGCCTCTCACCTTTTCTTTTTATAATTGATTTGTAGTTGCCAGAAAGCTCCATGCAGACAACGCATCAGTTTTTCACTGGCATCCAGTGAGGGGGGACTGACTCTGGTGAGTTATCGCCACCTTTTCAGTTGAGCAAAATGGGGTTCAGAGGGGGCTATGCCATAGCATGTGACAACATTGCACGCCTGGCTCTCTCTTGTTAGTTATCTTTTCCTGCACACTTGTAGCCATAACTGAGCTCTAAGTTAGAGAGCCGGAGTTTCCTTTCTGAAGCTGCCACCAGCATGGTGGTTCAGCCTTCCTGGAAAGAAATAGTGATGAAGGGGAAGCAGCCCTGATGATGGGGGGCTTCTAAAGCCACAGGTAATGCAGGATAACGGGGGTAGAAATTGGATCTAAAGAGACATACAGGACAAATGATGCTCAAGAAAGAGCTTAATCGACCACAACCCAAAATAGAGCTTAGTAGGCACAATCTTGCTCTGACAAGCCAAGCCCCTGATGTTTGAAAAGCAAAATAAATGAACTTTCACATCTGAATGACCACAAGTCTCCTGTGATCTAGGAGTAAAACACGTGACTGCAATTGCTACAGAGTCAACATTCTTTGTTGTCATAGGGTAAGACCAGGAAGAACTATCGAGTTGAATCTTGGATGGACAATGCTAGTAATTTCGTGCACAAGTCATAGTGATGGTCACTAATGTTCAGGGCTGAATACTTTAGCTGCACCTTGTCATTTAAGTTTTCTAACCAAGAATAGAACTCTATTAACTTTCGTTGCCTTTCTTCTCAGAGACAACAGTAGCTTAGAGTGGCTAACAACTTGCTCAGAGACAGCAAATGGGGAGTCAGTATTCAAATACGGGTCTCTCTGCCTCTGAACCTCAGCTTTAAAGCATTTTGCCAACTCACCTCCACCTCCTCCCATAGCTCTCGTGCTCTCCAACAGGACCTGGTCCCCGAACTGCTTTTCTCCTAGTCAAGTATGGTAGATTTGCACAGATTCAGCCACTGGGACTGCTGGAGATGGTGACTATTCATTATCATCTCAGAGCAAAGAAAATCAGCATATGACCTTGGCCTCATTAGCATGAGGTTTAATCTCCTCGGGTACCCAATCTTGGCCAATTATACTTTTATTATAAGCAGCTGTTACATTTGTGCTTCCCAGGTTCTTCGTAGCTAAACATGAGTAATAAGTGATAGCGGCTACAGGGGTGATGCTGTCAATTAGCTTGCCTCAAGTCCAAGGGCAAAACATACTCTTAAGTGTCCTACTGACTCTTTAGCTCCAGGAAAATGAGTTTTTCTGCCACTAGACCTATCTCAAGCTATGTAAGATTTTCCGGGTAAAAACACTTGGGACTGAGGTCTATGGAAGTGCAGGTAAAGAGAGAGTTGCTTATGGCAGGTCAGGTTTCTTTCTATTCTGTGGGCTTGTTCTACTTTTGTAGAAGATCTCAAGTATGATGAAATAGTTCCAAGGAGTTAATGTTCATCCACATTGGTCAGGAATGTTAGAAATCTTGACATATAATATTTATATGGATGTGTGTATGGCGTAAAATAGCATATGTGTATCATAAATATTATATGAAATAAAAATAACAGACATGTGAAATTTACTTATGTTTTAAAAAGAAAGGAAACACGATGGCCCACTGGACAATAACTGAGATCTAACCTTTTAGCACTTGATATTCCACAATGCAATATTATAATTGTGTAGGGTTTGCTATTTGATAATACAAAGCAAACAAAAATATAAGACAGCTGTAAGTAAATCCTATCTAGCTCATTTAAATGGTAGAGCTCATGCTGTTTGAGCAAACCCTCTCCCCCTAGCCATGGGGAGACCCTTCTTGATTGCGAATCGAGTTTCTGGGCGATTTCTTAGAGAATGAAATTACAAAACACAAGATAGCAGATTAAAAAAAAAATTGTCGCCAGGTATCCCTGCTGGATATCAAGTGTGTGGGTCAGAAACTCAGTCGGAAATGCTGCTTAAAGAAGAACAGGACAAATCCCCCTTGCCTGGGAGGCCAAACAGAGCATTGTTTTAGTTCTGTGGGAGATAATGACAATGGAATAGAACATTGTCTTGGGGTAATGGTCTCCTGCTGGTGGGGAAATGCCGAGGTAAAACTGAGGTGCTCAGCAAAACAAACAACAGGCTGAACTGCTACTTCTATTTAACAGCAAAAACTTGATCCTAGATCAGCAGCTTCCATTCTGTTAACAAGTCTCACATTTGGGGGTGCTCTGGAATGGGGTCGTGCTGGTTGGGGGTGGGGTACAGAGAAAAACTGATCTATTGGCCCCACTGTTGCTGAACTGCTGGCTTCAGAGACTGGCTTTGGGGACCATTTTGGATTTCACCAGCAGCCAGATGAAACAGGCTTTCCATAACAAATGCATGCTTCAGTCCCAGCTGAGTCTCCCTACGGTCAGAACCCTCCCTGGGCCACACAGTTTGACTGCTGATCACACTGATATGCATCGTATCAGTATCTGCTGCACTGGTTGAAGAGAGAATCTTTATTTTTTGAAGTATTAATTGGGAATGCCTGAAGAATGAAACCAGAAAGCCGTTCTTTGGATGCAGAAAGTCAGTCCCTCCCCATTTGCTCTCCTTTTTCCTTGTAAAACAATCTTAACTGTAGAGATTCTCTAACGTGTCGCTCAAAACATAATTTAAATCAGATAACCATTGAAACAATAAACACTGAAATAGTAATGATCAATAATTTGAAATTTTGGAAAATAGCAACTCTCCTTTCTACATCTGAAACAAAAAATAAGTGAATTTTCGGGACTAGGGTCGTCCTTCAAGCCACTGAAGCTTTTGTGGAACACACAGCTCACACTGTACCACACAGATGGAAAAGAGTCCGAATGCAAGCTGGCAGTATTCTTTCATTCCACAAACTTCTACACTCTCCATTAAAGCTGCACAATCTCTATTAAAGCATGGCATTCAAAAGTTGAGGTTCAATTCATCTTTGCTGTTAATGAGACATTTTACGAGGGTATTTTTTTTCTTGGGAAAAATTTTTGAATTGGGTAAAACAAATGAGAAGTGGATATTTAAAAAAAAAACCCAACTCCTGCTTGGACTGGTAATTGATTTGCTTAGAATTCTCTGGGCCAACATTTCATTTCCTGATAACTGCCATTTCCCCTCCCATTCCAAATTCTCTCTCCTTGGGACTGACACAAGACAGGGAAATACTCATTTGTGCCACTGGAGTTCCCTTCATGCATTTCAACAAGAGAATTATTTCATATCCACTGTCAGGGTGTAGCTCTAACTTTTTCTTTTCCTCTAAGATCGAATTTTCCTACAAAGGATGCCAGATAGATTGTTAATGATGGGAACTGGGCATTTGGGTAGCGACAGGCAACTTTTGATGGTTTACACAGCCACTGTATGTGTTGTTTTATGATGTCGCTAGCAGAAAAGTGTCCTTCCTGACCTGAACACCTCTTGGAGGGTAGCAATTTATAATTTATTAGAGTAATTAATCTGATATTTCTAATTTAAAGGTACTCATTGGAAAACAAAACCCTCAGTGATGAGATGTTTTTGCCCTCAATTATCTATATGTGACTATCTTATTTTCCTTCCCTCACCTTTCTGGGTTGACAAGAGCTTCTTGGTTAACCACCACCCACGCCAGTGGCTATTAAAAGGCATCAGTCAATTTTGCAGGTGCTTTGGAAATGTGGTCAGTAATGTAAATCGCGACCCTCAAATGATCCAGAAAATAAACAGGAAGAATAATAAGCAAGGAGAGTTAATTTGAAGTGCAGGAATAAAGTTAAGGAAGAAGAGAGTAAAAATTATGTAGGATCAGAAAAACTTTAACCTGAAGATCTAGTTGCTAAAGAACAAAATGAAAGTGTAAGAATTCAGATTAGGCAGACACAGTCCAAGTTGTTGTTAACACTATAGGGAGAAATCAAAGCAAATGGTTTTGCAGTAAGGTCCCAGGTACTCAGCCAGAGCTGGCCAAGCAGAACCAGCCTTGGAAAAGGTATGATGATAATAAAGATGAAGGTATATAAATACTTTGGACAGTCTCTACTTCCATACTTTCTTTTCCTCCATGTCTGAGGACTTCAGACAAAATAAGAGTCTGTTTTGTATTTTTGTCTTCATTTTCTATGAATCTGTCCAAAGTTTTTGCATCTCCTTTATCTTGTTATCATGGCCAGAATATCTGCTGGGTATTCCGCTGATCAGTCTGAGGTGCTGAGCACTGAGCTTGGGTTGGGATGCGTCCTGACCTGCATCTATTCTGGACTTGCATAAAGCAGGGTTCTCCAGGACCACTCTGCTATCAGCAAGAGGAAGGCCCAGCTCAAAGAATCTGGCAGGAAAATTGGTGACTCTGAAGGTTGTGCTTCAACTCCTATTTTTAAGAGTCCCAGAAATATTATGCTTAGTGTGAAATTTCTCTGAGAAAAAGTTCATGGGCATTATTTAAAAGTTTCAGGAAAGTCTATTTGGTAAGGGTGGAAGGTTTTCAACTTCAGAGACTATTTCTTTAAGGGAAACAAATTTCAATCGCTTTAATATACACTTTAAAGGCAATTGAGGATAACTGTAGCCCTCCGGAGAGCTAAGGCTACACTGAACTTTCTGAGTTGAAACATACATCCTTGTAGACAGGAAAAGGCCTCTCAACAATTTTGAAAAATATTAAAAATATGGAGGCAATTGTAAAATCACTTCCACCTTTTTCATAACTGTCTCCAAATTGCATGGCTAGGGTTACAGATTCTCTCAAACAGCTTCATGTGTGATGGTTCTTTGGCTGTAATTCCAGGCTGCTATTTCACTCTGTTGAAAGGTATGGGACTATCTTTACCCTCTCTTCCTCCTGTTGTTTAAATCTTCCAAGATAAAGTCAAAAATTAAGTAAGAGGAAAGGAAAACAGGAGGGAGTATTCAAAGCACTGAAACCCCCCACATGAGAAAAATTAATTTGATAATCGTTGGAGTTACCTCCCAGCTCCGTGTCCGCCATCTGTGCAATGGGCTAACGGCCCGGGGTTGGGAATGTCTGAGGGTGTAGAAAGAAATCCTCAGCCGCTGCAGAGAGGCTAAGAAAACAGCCAGCTAGCTCCTGACTTGGGGTGTTTGAAAGCTTTCTGGCCTCTGATAGGGAAGCCGATCCAAATGCACCTGATGTTGATTTGCCTGCTAGGAGCCACAGAACGCGTCCATAGCTCTGGGCAGTGCTTACATTTTCGGTTTATTGGCTTTATGGGGGTCGTCTGGGGGCTCTCTCTGATAAACTGAAGAAGTGTGGGGGCGGGGGACAAGGTGGGAAGGAAAGGAGTTGGCCAAGGAAAGGCGAGTAAGAGAGAAGAGCAGGGGGTGGACACCTTGGGATGGAAAGGAAATAGGAAGGCAGAGGACGCAGCCAGACGGGGTGAGGAGAGGTAGGGAGGGACCCAGGCCTGTGGGGAGCCAGAGGGCCGCCTTGGACGGTATTTGAGGGCGCCACCGAGCCCTGGCCAGGGAGCCATGGCACTCCGCAGCTAAACTAGGTACCTCCACCCAGTCCCAGACCGCGGCCTCCTCCTGCTGCCCACCCGGCGCCCAGAGCCCCAGGGGCGGCCTCGGGGAGGTAGGAGCCACCGGGACGCTGTATTCTGCCCGGCTCTCGCTGCCGGGCACCCGCACCCAGCTATGCGAAGCCGCGGCAGGGGCAGCCTGGGGCTGGGTGGCTGGCCAGGCTGGGTGGGGTGGGCGCGTTTTACTGGAGGTGGCATTTGCACGAGGGGAGGAGACAGCGCCCCCCGGAGCCCCCGGAGCGTCGCGGGCCGGGCGGGTTTGGAGGCTGGGAGTGAGGGTGCCAGTCGGTTGCGAACTCTGCAGCTGGCTCGCGGCTGCGGAGCGCCAACCGCACTCGCGCGGGCCCGCCTGCCCCGCAGCCCCCGCAGTCCGTCCTCCGCGGCGCGGAGGCGCCCTCCCAGGCCCCGAGCGGCCTGTTCTGCCCGTGCAGGCGCGGATCGGCACTTGGAAGTCGGGAGACGAGCCCCGAGGGAGGCGGTCTGTACGCCTCGACTGTCTCCGCGAGGAGGGCTCTTTCGGGGCGCAGAAGGCATGCCTGGGCCTGGGGTCCCCCGCCCGTCCCGCGACCTCACCGCCGCGTCCAGGCCCACCTCGGGCCGCGAGGATGTAGGCCGGGCGCGAACCCGAAGCTGCCGCCTCCCCAGAGAACCTACAAGCGTCTTCTCCGCCGCCCTTTCCTCCCGGCCGGGGCCGACACTCCCGGAACCGCGCGCGGGAAGGGGGGAAGGGGCGGAGAAGACAAAATAGTCCAAGTTTTCCCGCCCGCGGCGCCAGAGAAGCATCTCGGCGGCTCCAGGACCCGGGGCGTCCCCTCGCCCAGTGCGTGCGGGGGTGGGTACTGGGATGGGCATCCTGACACTTTCAGGAGGCCTCAGAGCTTCTAGGCTTTGTACAGGGTAGCTCTCTCCTCCCCTTAGAGAAGGAGGCAGCGCTTGCACCCGAAGATAACCCTCGGGTGACCCGGGGAGCGGGCTGGCTGGCCGGGGCGCGCGGTCCAGGGCTGGGAGTTAGAGGTTTCCGAGCATCAGGGAAACTCGGCGGCGTAAGGAGAATAAAGACACAGCAAAGACCGTGGGTCTGGGCCTAAACTTAATTTAAGGAAGATTTTAAGATTTTAAGGGTCTCGAATTGTCCAGTTTGCTTTTGGCTTCCATTGAAAATATGAATCTGTTTCTCAGTGGCACAGAGGGGCTGAAAGTGCCAATGTTGGTCTAGTTCGCCTTCATTTCCTTCGTTTCTCCTGCAGCTGTCCCAGCGGTGTCCACACGAAATATTTTCTCCTGTAAAACCCTTGCGATCCAGCAGGATTTTTCTATTGGGTGGTGGCTCTAATCAAAGAGGTCGGCGGTGGAGCCTGATTTTGCCCGTGATTACCCCGAGGACGTTTCCTACAAGACGGTGGCGTACTGAGCCCAGGTCCCATCGATTTCTATCCCGTGTCGTCAGCTTGTTGTTCACTTTCTCCTAAGATTATGACAATAATAATCATAACAATAAGAGCCGGGACACAAATAGCTCTTGAGAAGTGTTGGTAAGTAACTGCCTCCTCTTGGAGGTGAGAAACACTCACACACAGACACACCACCTTGTGGACCCATGTTTTACTTTTGTTAGGGGGGCACAGAATTGCCCGAGTTTTAAAAAAAATGATCTATTTGCAGACTTGCTAATGCCTCCCCAGAAACCCTGTTTATCAGCCCAATAGTTGTGACAGGGTTAGAAAACCAGTTTAAACTGTTAATCGGCCACAAAAAGGGGCCCAGATTGATGCCTTTCACTTACCTTTGAAAGGCTATAAAAGCCATGCTGCACATTGGGATGAAATTAGACAGCGACAAAATCATTACCTTGACTTGCCACAATAAAAACAGCCTTAAAGAGGTGCTATTGATGGTTTCAAATTACATAACGGTGGTTTGTAAGTTCTTCCTCTGGGCTCACAGAAAGCAATTTTAACGTGTGAATTCTTCAAAGAACAAACAGCTACTAGCATTCAAACACCGATAAGCAGCTGCCTTTTAAATGTATTTATTGCAAAGCTGCGATTAGGAAAAAAAAAAGAGAAAAACAAAACACAGATGCCAGCAAAAGCAGGCCCAGCTCAAAGAGGATCTTTTCGGGTTTATATTTCACAAGCCCGTGGGCTCACGGAGGGCTGAGCGCTCCCTCCGAGCAGAGGCGGGAGTTCGTGGTCCCGCGAGTGGCATCGGATCGGGTCTGGCGGATTTTAAATCTGGACACAGCCTCTGCAGGCTCGAAGGAAGGGCATTTCCCAAAGCAGCAGCGATTACAGGCGTGGGCCTGGGCTGGGTGCTGGCGCGAAAGGTCAGCCCTCCCACCCGCCCCTCGGGGATGGCTCCAACCTGGCCGAGGGTGGGCCTCCGCCCTATAACAGACTTTTCTTAGCACGTATTTCTACAAAATCCGGAGGCGATCAAATGCGGGCGACCCACTTCAAGCTCCTTCTTTTGCTTTCAAAGGCGGCGCCTGCATTTTCGCGGCCTGAGGTCCCCTCAAACCCCCTCCTTCAGGTAACCCCACCTTTGTGCGCACGGTCTGCAAAAACCCGACGGGGTACCCCGTCGCCGGGCAGACGCTTCTCCACCGCTTAACCAGTGGTCGAAGGGTGGCAGCTGTCTTTACCGAGCATGGACATACAGGATGCCCGCACAGTTCGCGGCGCGCGGAGAGAGGAGCGCGCCCCTTCAATGTGTTACGGGACAAGAGGTTGTTGGGGTCAGGGGTGCTCTGGGAACAACTTTGCAGCTTATTGGAGAGATTGGAAGCGAGTCAGGGAAGGCGCGGGCAAGGGCGGCGGGAGCGGGCTGCTCCTCGCGTCATTCGCTGCACAGCACTGCCCCCTGGTATCTGCCACCGAAACTGCCCCGGCCGGCGGCTGCTGCTCTCCCTGCTGGGTAACCAGGGACGAACCTTTTCTCCTTTCCGTTTCACAAGCCGGCCAGGAGCTGTCCCAGAGGCTCCTAGAAAGCCCCCCGGCCAGGACTGCAGGCCTTCCTTCCAGGCAAACCCGGCCCCTCCTGCGCCCCTCCCCAGAGGGGCCCAAGGACTTGGGCTGCTGGAGACAGGCCCCGATCAGCCCCACCCCTTCTTGTGCTGGCACCCTAGCCACAGCTGACTTTGCCAGGAGGGAGCTGGCCATGTGGGGGCTGCAAGGTTGGACACAGGCACGGAGAGGCAGGGGAGGTTTGCTCACGGTCTCATGGGGCTGTGATGTCCGTTCTTTAATGCACACCAGCTCCCAGGGCAATTTCATTGGCACCTGAGCTTTCCAGGGGAAAAAGGAAGCAGGAGGTATGGCCTGGCCCCTGCTTGCACCCCCAAATAGGAGAGGTGGGCACTGTACCAGGTGCACCACTCTCAAGCACAGGGCACCATCAGCCATGGTGCCCAACGCAGTCTGCCCTTTCCCAGCCTGAAGGTTCCCCAGCCCCAGGGCACCTTGGCCTTTCCCACCCCAGTAGCCCATGCGTGATGGAGAGGTAGGAGTTTACACCGCTGGGTGTAGGGCGGAGGGAAGGAGCTAGAGCAGATGGGATTGGGGATCCAGCTTGGCCCGTGTGACTGCAAGTCACCTAGTCTCTCTGTGCATTAATTTCCTGGCTTGATTTTCAGAGATGTTTGCACATTAATGTGCTACTTACTGGGTGGCAAGTGCTCAGTGAAGCTCATTGTTGACCGCTGCAGCAGGAAAGGCCCCCACGAGTATGGGGCGGGGCGCTCAGGAGGCCCGGGACTGGGGCTTGTCCACCTCCCATTTTCAGGAGGGGCAGATGTAGCCCCGAGTCAGTTCATCAACCAGGGCCCAGGACTAGCATGTCACCTCCACTCTGGGGTCACTTGTGATGGCACCTGGCCAGGACGCGTGGGAACGCCGGGCCTAACAGCTGCCACAGACACAGCCTTAACCTGCGCCAGGCCCAGGCCCAAGAGCTGATGACTCACGAGCCCATTTCATCCTCACAATGCAGGGGCAGAAGTAATTGTTTAACTGGGACTCAGAGATTAAGTACTTTGCCCAAGACGTCAGTTGGTAAATGGAAGAGCAGGGATTTGAACCAAGTGTGTGACACTGCTCTTAGGTTCCCACTCCGCACTCTCTAGACTGCAGTTTCCTCTTTCCCACTGGTTGGGAACTGGAGCAGAGACAGCTCCGCAGAACCCGGCCTCAGCGTCCCAGCGCCTGTGGCAGAAGGAGGCCCCTTGGGTCCCAGTCCCCTTGGGGGACTCGGATCTGACACATCCACCCCAGCCCCCTGGGCCGGTTGCCGGACAGAGGTCTGGGAAGAAAGCGCTCTCCCCTCCCCCTCTGGAGACTCAGCTCAGTTCCCCGGAGGAACAGACCGCCAGGGCCAGCAGTGGAAGCCGAGCCCTGAGTCTCCGGACCGCTGGGAGACATGGGGCGCCAGGATACTTGGAGCACCCCCCACGCCACCGCAGGTGCCTCTCATTCCTCCACCCTAAATGCCTGCTTGCAAGGCCAAGAGCAGACTCATATCTAAGCCCGGGGTTCCCGGTTCAGGGGCGCCATCTCTGGGCGGGCACCAGCTACCGGAAACCCCAGTGAGTGGATGTGGGCTTGCGGATTTGGGGTCATGAGCCTGTGGCTCCCTAGAGCTGTCCTCGAGCTTCCTAGTCTGCAAATATTTGATGAGTCCTTGCTGGGTACCTGGCCCTGCACCCAATCCTCCCTACCCCCACCCCCAGTCGTTGTGGTGTGGACTACCAGGGGAGACCCAGGGTCCCCACTCTCTGCCTAGCCCCGGCTCTCCTTTAGGGCCGAGTTGAGGGCCCCCCAGTGCTCTCAGGGTGAACCCGTGGGTGAGGCCCTGCACTCTCCAGGCCTGGCTGAGTTGCATCCCTCCCACCCTCAGCCTCACCGCTGCTATCCTGAGCACCCCACTTCCTTCGCCCTGGGAGGGGCGCCCCCTGGCTGCAGGAAGCTGAGAGCAAACGTGGTCCCTGGGGCTCCTGGCTCAGCACCCCGCACCCCGCGCCCACCCAGGACCCTGCGTGGCCTAGCCTGCTCTCCCAGTTCCCACCCACGCGGCCAGCCCTGTCTTCAGAGACGTTCAAGTGTCGCTCAAGACTTTCCAGGACCCCGGGGTGCGAGGCTGCCCCCAGCCGGCCACAGTCTCCAGCAGCAGTCCTGGTCCCCTTGATCAGAGCCCACCGAGGTTAAAGAGCCCCCTTTCCTTCGGCGGGCTCACCCCGAAACTAGGCGGCTGGAAGGCAGCACTGTGCTAGCAAAAAGAAAAAAAAACCCAAAAATAAACAAACAAAAAAAACCCCACCCAAGTTGAGAGGTGAAGGAGAGCTATGTACATCTGGATTTTAAAAAAGAAATCTCCTGCCCCAACCCCTACAAACACTAGTGTCCGCCGCCCCCTTTGGTATCTTAGGAACCAGAGAGCCAACTATGTCCCGCCACCTTCTTGGCTGTCACAGTCCGTCCCCTCAGGCCATCTATTTGGCTGGGGAGAGCTGGCTGTCCCTGCCTGGAGGAAGGCAAAACCAGGGAAGGGCCCAAGCAGCCGCCCTGGACATCCCAGGGGCTGGCCTCTGCCCCAGGAGCTGGTATTGTTACACCCCCTACGCCCCACTTGCTTGTCTGGCTTAGCCAGATGAGGAGACTGATGTGCCCAGAGGTCATTAACTCTCTAGTTCATTAGTAAGTCAGGGAGCCGGAATCCCAGGCTTGCACCGGGATTCTAATGGGGTGGCAAGATGGGGGTCCACCCCAGCCAAAGCCAGCGGGCGTGTTGGAGGTGGTGGGTGCTTTCTTTTGCCAGCTAACGGGATGGTGGGGACTCATTTATGTCCTTGAAGATTAAAATTCTCCAAGCAGCTCCTGACAACTTCTGATTCTGGAGGAAAACAGAAGTGTGAAATTCCCTGGGCTGTGCAGATGAAGGAGCGGGCTCCCAGCAACCACAAGACTTACTTATTTTATGGCAAAAAGTTTAAAGTATATGAAAGAAACGTCAATCTTATAACGATCCCTCCTGGGCCACCCCCTGTCCACACACAAACTCATGCGCAATCTGTTCCCACACCCCTCCATTGCATCCTCCCATCCCCCTCCCAGAGAGATTATTTGGAAGCAAAACCCTAGATATTCCAGAATTTAATCTGCAAACGTTTCCAGCATGTTCTGCCAAAAGACCACTACCCCAGGCATGATGCCATCGACACAGCCGCCGCATCAAGAGGCACCAGAGAATTCATATTCTGAACCATGGACTCATCTTAATCCAAATCCTGCTTAGAGCATCTTTGTTTTCCTGTCGACCTGATCTCGAGGCTGAGAACATCCTAGATCTAAATCGTGATTTTGTCACTTAGTAGCTGAGGGACTTGGGCAACTCACCTCTTCTCCGAGCATCTGTTTCCTCTCCAAAGTATCACGACAGAATCATCACCCACGCTGTTCAGAGAAATGAGTGCCTGTCAACGTCTAGCTCAGGCCCAGCATAGAGCCTGATGGTTTCTTCTGTGGCTGGAATTCTTGACCTAAAGCAGGCTTGAAAACTGGGCTTGAGTTAGACCCATGAAGGCTTTCTAATGTCTCAACGATGAGACTGGAGCCAGAGACATTATTAGGCCAGATTTTCATCCCAGGAGCACTGACCTCACACGTGAGTTTCAGGGGAGAATAAGTAAGGTGTGGAGGTAGGACATGGGGCTCCCCAATCACCCTGGCAGGCCTAGTCGTTCCTTGTACTTATGGGGTTCAGTTGGTCCTTCTCCTCTATTCTTTTTTTTTTTAAAGATTTATTTATTTATGCATACAAGAACTGGGGTGCAGGCCAGAGGTGCAGGGTGGTGAGAGGATTCACCAGAGACAGAGTGGGGGGCAAAACAGGCAGATCTACTGAAATACACTGCTGAGGGGAGGAATGGGTGAAACAGGAGAGGTCTGCTGCGCCGTGTGGGTCATCTCCCTGGCTGGGGATCGAACTCGCGCTACAATGGCTGCAGATAGCTTCATAGTGCTGAGACTTAACCAGTTGCACCACCATGGAGGCCCTCCTCTGTATTCTTGCCCCCAGCAGGGGGCTGGGCACTGGGGGTCAGAGTTGCTTGCTGAATGAATGATCAATTAGCTCATCCCATCTGAGGCCTTGTGCAGGTTATTCTCTCTCCTGGGCATTTGTAGCTTTTCCCTTTGCTTCATTAATTTCTACATTCTGATCTAATCAAATTCCCTGGTCACATGCTTTCCAAGGACACACACCTTTTCTTAGGATGTATCACTGTTAAACCTGACCTCATTTGTCTGTTGCCAGTTAGTTTTTCTTTTGCCAAAAGCTCCATGAGGGAGGGGTCAAGGTTGTTTTCTTGTCCTGTATCCTCACCACTTAGTACAGTGGGTACTTGTTGAATGATGATGGAATGGCTTTTTCAAATGGTGGGATTCAGAAACTGGTTTCACCCTATTTCTTGATCACCCATGAACCCACTAAACAGCACTGGCTTTAGCTGTGCTTCTTGGGCAGAACATGTTGAGACCAGAAGAAGTGTCCCCAATAGGTGACTGGTTTAGGGGCTACGCAGCAACCAGTTCTTATGTGACCTGGCTGTGCCTTCTAATCTGGTCTTTGTTTCTCTTGCTCTCCATAGCCCCCACTCTGGGTGGTTCTATCATGGATTCTGCTTATTCACTCATCTTTAACAGGCCACGCAGATTGTGGATGGACTCACTCTCCCTGTGAACTCTGCCTATGTCCCACAACCTACATCTTCATTATTCAGCTGCTACACAGGATGCATCCTATGGATTTTGCTTCTATTTCACAATCTATTGACTTGCTTACTAGCTCCACCCCACACTTAGGAGTGGAATTCATCCGATTAGTTTTTTCTTGTCTTCCATAGCATGATTGAGTAGTCTCAAATAATACAACACATACATTGCACAGCATATTTATTAAATGCCAGCTCTGTGCTAACCTAGGGGTGCTAGGCATGGGTGAGGCAGATAGGATCCTCAGTAGCCTTGCATCTAGTGGAAAGACACAAGGACATCATCCTCATGGTCATATGAAATGTGATGAATGCCAGGCAGGGGGTGGGGTCTGCTGTCCCCAAAATGTGGGGTAAGCAGTCAGGGAGAGCTTCCCAGAGGAAGTGGCATTTAAGCTGAGATCTGAAAGTGGAGTGTCTTAATTCTAAGGTTTCAGAAATTCCTAACAAATAAATAAATTGCTTCCGTCCCTAGTCCCCCACCATCCCAGCTTTGTGAGTCATTTTTAGTCTATTTTCCATCTGACTTTCCCAGCAAATACTAACCTGGTCTAGTTTCCCAAATGTGCAAATGTTATGTTTTACACAACAATAAGAACGAAACACACCTATTGGCAAAAGACACTGCAGAATAGTGTTTAGGCTTTAAATGGTTCTGACTGGGATCAACAACCTATAATTAGAATTTAACAATCCAAGAGAGGAGTAATATGCACCCCGCAGGACGGATCGGAGTCTTTTTCTTTAGTTCTGCAGGTTTGGTGGGTAGATTGGTCTCCAACTTGCCTCCTACAATAACTGTCCTACCGAGGTAAACATGTCACAAACAAGAACAATGAGATCACCAATAATATAACACTAATACTATAAACAAAAGAAACGCCACCTTCAGCTCTGGTGGAATGAAAAACACAATGTGGACCAACTAATGGAGCTATTTAAAAAATAGCTTAAATGAAAATGATTCACGGCCAAGCTTCTTAGCTCTCCAAACGTCATTTTCCGGGAACCTGGGTATGAGTAGAAGTGTTTCCTGCAAGGGACCCGCCTCTGCTGCTTTTTGGATGACATTTGCCTATAGATCTGAGGCCTTGGACAAAGAAGAAAATGCCCCCCACAGATCACCTCGATGTTATTCTCACTTATTCCTTATTTTCTCCCAAAATGAGACATTTCAAGGGTCACAGGTTACCGTGAATGGAGAGTCTGCAGGCGCATCCCCGCCAGTGACATTTTCCCGACACCCCAGGTTTTTCCTAAATGCCAAAGCCCTCAGCTCACAGGCCGCAACTCCTCAGTAAGGCTATTTTTCTCTTTTTTCTTCAAGAGTGTATAAATGGGTAACAGAATGTTCAAATTGTAGTGGATTTTTATTTTTTAAAAGGTTTATTTATTTTGGGCCTCCCTGGTTATGCAGCGGTTAAGCGCTGCACTATGGAGCTGTCCGCAGCGGCGAAGTGAGTTCCACGCCCAATCAGGGAGAATCCCACATGGCGCAGCAGACCTCTCCTGCCTCGCCCGCTGCTCCCCTCAGCAGTGTATTTCCATCGATCTGCCTGTTCTTCTCCCTGCTCTGTCTCTGGTGAATCCTCTCACCATCCCAACCTCTGGCCTGTACCCCAGCTTGTATGCATAAATAAATAAACCTTAAAAAAACCAAAAAAAATAAAGGTTTATTTACTTATGCATACAAGAGCTGGGGTGTAGGCCAGAGGTGTGGGTGGGTATGTGTGAGAGGATTCACCAGAGAGAGAGTGGGGAGCAGAACAGGCGGATCTACTGAAATACACTGCTTTCGGGAGCAGCAGGGAGACAGGAGAGGCCTGCTGCACCATGTGGGAAGCTCCATGGTCAGGGATTGAACTCGTGCTGCAGTGGCTGTGGATAGATAGCTTCATAGGCTGAGACTTAACCCCTTGCGCCACGAGTGAGGATTTTTAGAGATTGCTTCATCCATCCCACTTTGTTTTGCACATGAGGATAGGGTTGCAGCTGCAGAGTAGAAGACGCGAGAAACCTTGCTCGGAAGAGAGCTCAACAGACCCTTATACTAGTAATAAAGGGGACAGGGGGAGGGGACCCACTAAGAGGCCCAGCTCTTTTCTCCTGGACATGGTCATTTGCCCTCAGTTCTCGAATCAACTCATCTGATTGAAGGAGTAGCCGGAATCCTCAATTAACTTCCAAGCGACTTGATAGGAGGGACAGAGATAAGGAGCAAGCCCCAGCCCAGGAAGGGCACGAATGTGTTTGTAACCGTGTCTGGGCTTTGCGATGAAATGATACTACATTTGCTGGGACCTTTGAATCAACTCAAACTGGCCCAAGAAATAAAAGGCCTTTATTGGGTCACATAACAAAAAAGTCCAGGGAATCTGATTTCCAGTGTGGTTATACACAAAGACTAATCCCTCATTTAGCTACTCTCTGCTTCTCAGGTTCCTCATGGTGAGGAGATTGCTGCAGACACTCCAGGCCTGCAACATCCCAGGTTAAAGCGCTGTGAAAGAGAGAGCCAATCAGTGAGCAGGCGCAGCAGTAGTCTCCATGCTCTGATTGGTCCATGTGCTCACCCCTCAACCAATCACTGTTAGGTCTGAGTCACGTGTCCACCTGACTCTCCGGCACAAGCCTACGGAATGTGAGGGAGAGCGGGTCCTCTGGGGAGAGGGGCGGCATCAGGAGAAAGCAGGGGCGTGCCGGACCCCAAGAATGGAGATGTCGGGCCTCCCTGGTGGTGCAAGGGGTTAAGTTTTAGCCTATGAAACTGTCTGCAGTTACTGCAGCACGAGTTAGATCCCAACCAGGGAGCTATCCACATGGCGCAGCAGACCTCTCCTGCCTCGCCCGCTGCTCCCCTCAGCAGAGTATTTCGGTCGATCTGCCTGTTCTGCTACCCACTCTGTCTCTGGTGAATCCTCTCACTGTCCCCCCACCTCTGGCCTGCACCCCAGTTCTTGTATGCATAAATAAATAAATCTCAAAAAAATGGAGATGTAGCCTGTGGATGTGACATTGGACACAATGTATACTTGGAGCATCAGCCAGACTTCCAGGGGTGCAAAGGCCCTTGGATCCTGGAATTCAGGTGGTTATCTGGAGTCCAGTGCTCTGTCAGCAAAGGGCCTTGGGGTGGCGTTAGCTCCTCAGCTGAGCTCATAACATCATCAGTGTGATTTCTGGGAGATCAATTGTGCAGACCTGCAATCGGCCTTCCGCTCTGCCGTGACCTCCGGATGCCCGCAAGCCTCCTCCCCTCATCTGTCTGATGGAGACAACGCAACTGAAGTGAAAGCTTTTTGCAGAACATTAAATGCAGCCGTTCCCCGTATCCACAGTTCAGCTTCTGTGGTTTCAGTTACTCACGGTCAACTGAGGTCTGAAAATACTACTTCCCCGTAGGATATCTGGGAAGGGAGGAAGGGAGACTGAGCCAGACCACAGTCACACAGCGTTTGTTACAACTTGTTATTGTAATGATTCCATTTTACTATGTCATGGTTGCTAATCTTACTGTGTCTAATTCATAAACTATCATAGGTCTGGGCGGAGAGGAGAGAACAGAGCCCTAGGGAGGGTCGGACACTGCCTGTGGGCGTCAGGCCTCCACAGGGGGCCTCGGAGGCTATCCCCAAGGATGGGGGGCTAACATGCCACACATGGGGCGTGAGAGCGCTGAGAAGCTGGGCGAGGGGAGTCATGGTCACGGGCCACGGGCGTGAGGGCGCCAGGCCACTTCAGAGGAGGCAGCTGCTGATGGGGGCGTGGAAACCAGGGCTCCAGGGGCCCGCTCACCTCTGAACCCAAGCGCTGTGCGGGCAGCATGTCAGATGCGGAGAAGGCAGGAAGTGTGCTCTTTCTGCCTGCAGCTGTGCCCCGAGCTCCCCAATAGCGCCATCGATCCGTTTCTGGTGCCAGCCCCCAAAGTCCAGGAGGCCCAGGGAAGGGAGTGCGTGTAGGTGGGACGCAGGCCCCTCGGCCCTGTCGCCAGTCTGGGCGAGCCCTCAGCACCTCCCAGGAACTGGTGCCGGTGCAGGTGGGGGTGGGTGGCTGAGGGTGAGCCCAGTCAGCTCCCCCCTTCCAGGGGACGCGCAGGGGTGCGGCTCTAGTGGCTTCCTCCAGGAGCTGCGTCCTCGGATGGCCCCTGGGTGCAGGAAGAGCACATCCAGCCAGGTCCCCTTTGGCTGCCGGCCTCCCTCGAGTGATGGACCCCAGGGAGTATCCGTTACAGTTCTGCCTCCAAAAACAGAAAAAGGAGATTTCTGCAGGAGCGAATGATCTTGAGAAGAGGGGAAAGTGGTTGTGGCATCCTCTTCTGATAATGAGGTTGAAAATCTCATGAATTCCAACTATGCTGATCTGTGCACCCTCTAAGGTGGAGTTTGCTATGCTTTTAGATATAGCTGCTGCATCTTCTGCCTGGACAACCTCATCACTTAGTCCTGGCAGCGGAACCCCACACTGCAGCACCCCCATCCTTACACCGACATGAAGGTTTGCAGTGAAAGGGCTGCGTGGACTCTTGCAGCCAGAAGTAATCTCCACTTAAATTTCAATGCGCATGTAACACAGTCTGTCACATCTGTGTTATCACGTGTTTGTGGGGCAGCTGGAGAAGAGGAGAAAGCCTGAGGGGCGGGGCAGGGCTGCCATTCTGAAGCAGTTGGAGACAGTCTGGGTTTCATTATGGTTGGAAGAGCAGGGCCAGAGGCTGCAAATCTGGGAGGGAGAATGCCCCAGATGGATCTGAAGACCGGGGCTTGAATCTGAACATCATTTCACTGTGGGTGCTTTTCACAGTTAGGAGTGCAGTTAAAATGTTAAGGTTTTTTTCGCTGACCTTTGCACTTGCATAAAAGCAAAGAGCAGCACTCCCACCTCCCCCCCCCAGGCCCCCTCCATCCTTCAAAAGACGCCAAGGCAGCAAATCCAGACTTGTGCTTGGAGCTCCCTCTGGTGGCTACTACAAAAAAAAGATCAGGCTCAGTGGGTTTTGCAGAGTTGGGGACACTGAGGCCTCCGGGGCATTTGTAAAATGCAGTAAGAGGAAGCTCTTTCAGTGGTAGGGCAAGGGTCAGCTGCCCCCTTAGCAAGGTGGCACTGCTCAGATTCGGAGGAGCTGGGGTCCCCCTAGATGTCCAGCTCTGTTTTTATGCACGGGTCTCCAGTGAACAATTTGCGCGGCAGACTTAAGTCATGGACCTATGCGGCCTTGATGATTCTATCCTTGTTCATCCTTTGCCACCACATGTGCAGCATTCCCAGGGTTGAGATGGCGTTTTAACCGTATTTGAAGGACGTATTTGAAGGATTTCCCACTTGCTGCAGAAGTGTTTCCTGGAGGAACGCTGCACGCGGGCAGCTCACTGGGCCGTGCGCCTCTGAGGCCGATGCCAGTGACCCACTCAGCAGCCGCTTCCTCGGCCCGTCTTGACAGATGGCGGCGGCTCTGACAGCTTGTCAGCCTTGCGTGGACGCCAGCTCTGATTTCCAGTGCCGGGCTGGCTTTTCTGCGAAGGTTTTCAGCTTGGGAGACAGCACCCTGGGTGGGAGCTGAAGGCAGCATTGGGATCAGAAAGGAGATGAGCTGCAGGAACCACGTGCCGAGCGCTTATGTCTCAGCGCCCCTGTGACTTGACTGAACGCTCTAGAAGAGGTGGAGAAAGCGCAGGTGCACGCCCAAAGCGACAGGTGCAAAAACAAGACATCGGTGACTCAGGCCTGGCTCTGTGGCTCCGGGCCAATCACTGAACCTCTCTGAACCCAGTTTCTGCATTAATATAATAATCTTGCTGGACATATTTCTAGAGATCCTTTTCCAGATTCGATATTGTCTTCAACACACTCACACATTTTTTTTTTTTAAAGATTTATTTTTTATTTATACATACAAGCTGGGGTACAGGCCAGAGGCGTGGGGCGGCGAGAGGGTTCACCAGAGACAGAGCGGGTAGCAGAACAGGCAGATCAGAAACACACTGCTGAGGGGAGCAGCGGGCAAGGCAGGAGAGATCTGCCGCGCCATGTGGGATTCTCCCCGGCCGGGCGTCGAACTCGCATCACCGCTGCCGACAGCTCCACAGCGCAGCGCTTAACCGCTGCACCACCGGGGAGGCCATTCTCACACATTTTTAAAAGCCGATGGTATGGCCCTTAGTCTGGAAATACTGGCTACCACCGTCAGTGGTAGAATCTGCAGATTTCTAACAGCCGCTCAGCTGACCCGCGGATGGCCTGGACACCACTGCCCCCTTGTGGCAGCTAGTCTATTTTTCAGGAGAAAGTGTGCACCTCAGGGACTTAGCTCTTACAATCTCAGATTCATAGAGAAGTTGGATAAAGTCCCCAAAGCGTTACTCACCCCTGAGAGGAATACACGACTGTAATTAAAGCCGATACTTTTACTGCTTACCCCCATTTTTCTTTGCCCCTACCCCAAGACAGTAATTTAGAGACACTCTTTAAATGGAATTACAGCTGGATTACCTAAATCCACTTGTTAAACCAGCTCCCAGATCAAAAGTTGCAAGCTTCTCAAAGCCAGTATACTACTCCTAGTTCAGAGTGGAACCCTTCAAAGGGGAATGGCACTAACCCCAGGGGAGTTGTATTAAACGCCCTGGTGTGTGAGCACAATCTTTTCTTTCTCTGATAAGATTCACAAAACGTAAGAAGCAGCCACTTGAAAGTGACCAGTTCAGCGGCATTCAGTATTCACAATGTCATATAACCATCTAGTTCCAAAACTCTCCCACCATCCCAAAAGAAAGCGCCAGTGCTTCTGCCAGTGGTGCTGGTGAGCCCCAGGGCAAGTTAGGGTTAATTAGGCAGCTTCAGGGACAGTCAGGTAGGGACTTCTGAGACAGAGATAAGGGTAGTAAATTCTAGGTGCTAAGCAAAGTATACTCCAAAGATAAGGGCAGTAAATTCTAAATGCCAACCAGACATACTCTAGAGATGAGGTCAGAGGTCCAGGGAAGCTAATGGGGACAGTTCATTTTAAGGCTAAAATTTAAGACTAATTGGGATAGTAAATATTGGCAGATCTTAAAAGAGGAACTCTGAGCCAGGAGATGGGAAAACGGGCACATCTGCCCTGAGGCGTACAGCCACTGGGAGAAAGGGCCAGTCACAAAGCAGGATATGATGAGATTTTAGAACAAAGGAAAAAAGGTTCAAATCCCCCTAGACACTGGCCCACGGAGGCTTCCTTGCCCCTCCCAAGGACAGCATCCCTAGGAGTCCATATTTTCTTCCTTTAAATAAACTTTTCTTTACTTTCTTAAAGTTTGTTTCTCTCTGCTTACTGATTAAAAATGTCTGTGAATTCCTTTTTATGGCTTCATGGGACAAGAAACTGTGGTGGTGAGTCAAGAGTTAAATTAATAGCGTACACCGGCTTCACTGGCTCCCCCAATCAATCTCTCTCTCTCTCTCTCTCTCTCTCACACACACACACACACACAGCACCACATTTTACCCTCTCAACCTGCAAGGCCATCTGGGCTGCTTGTGCAAGCTTTTGGCTCTAGTGAATCTTGTGCCTTGAACATTTGGCTACAAGCACTTGTTTGAGTCCCTGCTTTCTTTTGGATTTATGTCTAGGACTGGAATTTTGGGAACACATAGAAATTCAGTGTTTAACTTTTTAATGAACCAAATCTTTAGCATGTGTGCTTTGGCCTCTGGCAGTCCCTTCTGCTCGCTCACTCTCCAAGAGCCGCTGCAGGCTTTCGGGTTGCCTGCTGAGGCTTTGCTTTGGGAGGTGGAACGGTGTGGGTTCTGGGGCCTCTGGGGACTCCATGTGTCTGGGGCAAACAGCCCCAAGAGAATGCTTTTTTCAAGGTGCATGGCAGAAACCCAGGAGGTCAAGCCAGTCCTCAAACACACTGAGAGCCGCCTCTGCTATCACATCTGCCACCATTTCATTGGGCAAAGTGACATGGCCAAGCCCAGCTGTAATGGCAAGTGGGCAGAGCCCTTGCCTTCTCTATTGGGACCTGCTGCAAAGTCACACGCCACCATGGGTGCAGTAGCACAGGCAGGGAGGAAGAACTGGAGACAGTTACAATCCCCACCAGCCCCAGTGAGCTTTGGTATTTCTCTGTAACAGGAACTGGGGTTATTTTAAATTCTTGATTTACTTTTCCAATGTCATGTTGACATTGTATTAAAGACATTCATGGTCTGGATGCCAATGTGTTTGCCCCATGGGCTGTAAGTGCCAATAGTTCCCCCAGGACAGAGCAGCCTGGCTGCCGGGCAGCCTGCCTGGTGGGTTGGCTTCTGAGAAGCTGGGCTTTGCTTCATGGAAACCTTCAGTTTCTGTTATCCAGGCCTCTTAAGGAATGTGATCAATACATGGGCTAAATTATTCACCTCAAGGAACATTCTCAGAAATGAACAGGAAGCTGGCAAAATCGCTAGCCGGGTGTTCATTTTTCAGTGTGTGGCCCCTGCTCACCTGCTGAGTGGCGGGGCCTTTCTAGCAATTAAAAATTCAGATCTTGGGGAAGAATGAATAAAGTCCAGCAGAGATTTCCGGCTCCGTCTGGCCTACAGGGTCAGTGCAATGACCACGTGGGAAGTCTTGCTGGATGTGAGATTCCCCACAAGCCCCTCTATGGTGTCAGCTCAGGGCAGTCCCTCAAGAGCTCAGCCTCTGCTCAAAAAGGCTTTTTCTGGGCCTCCCTGGTAGCGCAATGGGTTAAGCTCAGCACTATGAAGCTATCTAGAGCCACTGCAGCACAAGTTTGATACCCGGCCTGGGAGATTCCCACATGGCGCAGCAGACCTGTCCTGCCTCGCCCGCTGCTCCCCTCAGCAGTGTGTTTCTGATCTGCCTGTTCTGCTCCCTGCTCTGTCTCTGGTGAACCCTCTCACCACCCCACGCCTCTGGCCTGCACCTCAGCTTGTATGCAAAAATAAATCTTTAAAAAAAATTAAAAGAAAAAACAAAGACATTTTCTATCAGCTGAGATATCAGAAATTCATGCCACTCTGAGGCTTCGCTCCTCGGATGACTCCTTCCAGAGTGTAAAAGCTCGAGGCGGTGGGAAGATCCACTTTAATCAAACACCTATTATATGACTACATCCTCACCTATAAGATAACTAAGGTTGTACAAATGTGTCTTATTAGTCTTTCCTTTTCATTCCTTATCACAGCAATACATAACACGGGAAAATCAAGTTTGAAAAAGGCGAGGCATCCTTTGTGTCCCAAGTGTCAGAGATAATTTCTGTAACAGTGTAGTAGCTAATCCTCTAGAATATTTTCTGTGGTGATAGTGACATCACCAAGTTACCATCCTACTTGATCAACAGCACTGGAATGGGCTGTCCTCCTGGCTCCTGAGTGGCCTCCCCCGAGATTTCCCATCTCCTGTCCAGCTGCCTGACCACAGAAGTTTCTGCAAGATCCCCTCCCTTTGCGCCTGTAAATTGGGATTTCTCAGAACTCAGCCATGAGCCACGGATCTGTGGTTGGGGAGTCCCGCTCACTCCCTCACCATCCGCGTGGACCATCGTCACCATCCGCCCCAATATGGCTCTCCAGCCTCCTCTTCTGAGCTCCAACCTAACTACCCAACCGTCCCCTGGACACATTTGCTTTCATATTTTACAGTCACCCCAAACTTACTTTGACCAAAACGAAGATGTTGATCGCTCTCTTTCAAAGTCTGCTACTCTTCCATCTCAGAACTGGGACCTCCATCCCCTGAATTGTGACTCGACATCTTCCTCTTCTTCACTCTTCTTCTTCACTCCATCATTCAGTTGGGTCAATTCTGCCTACAGATATATTCACATGTATAATACCCACATTTTGCCAGATCTAAGATCTGCTGCTGCTGGAACATTCTTAATCTTACCAGAAAGGGTCAATGGGATGTTATTTTTACCATACAACTACATCACAATTGTTTCTTACAGGCATCTCAAAGACAGCAATTGAAATATAATGCTATTGATTGAAAAACACATTAGATTTTGGAGAAGTATAAACATGGACAGATGTGGATCTTTGAGTAGATGAAATTGAGAACCTTGAGCCCATCTATTTCCATCATCTGTCACCATTCTTCTAACTGGATTTCCTGTTTCCTTCCTAGGACTCACATTTACCCCTCAACACCCAAGACTTCTGTTCTCCTTTTTACTCACTGGCAAGTCTTGTTCACCCTGTCTTCAGGAAGTATCTGGAACCCAACAACTTCTCAATATCTCCCCTGCTGTCACCCCAGTTCCCACCACTGAAGTACCAGTTGTATTCCCTGCCTCCACTCTGCCCCCAGCAGTAAGCCAGAGGTCTTTCTACAGAGCGAACCTGCCACATCCCCTACGCTCATCTCAAAACTCTCCAGAGGTTAGAGCTGGAGCATCTCAGATTTTCTAAAATGGCCAGAAGGATCCTTCTTGATGGATCCCCATCTCCTGCTCCAGCCTGAGCTCAGGGCTTTTGCATTTGCTATTCTGACTGCTTCAAAAATATTTATCCAGGATCTTTGCACAGTCACCTGCTTCTCATCAGACAGGGGGCAGCTCAAATGTCACCTCTGGGGAGAGGCCTTTCCCAGATCAGCCTCACTAAACCAACCTCTCTGCCCACCCCTCTTCCCTGCCAACCAGTCTCCTCCTACCACATCTACTATTGGATGGGATCTGATTTGTGGACTCACTTCTCTTCCCACCCCCTCCCCGCCCCCAGAGAAAAAGTAAGAGACTGTTCACTGCCATAGTCTTAGCACCTGAGGCAGGCATTTAATAAACACTGATAAAATATTTGCTTGATTTCACACCCTACTCCCCACTTTCTCTTTGTCTTTCACCCCCCTCCCCCGCCATACTATTGCTGGATTGAGCTTTTGAAAATGAAGACATGATAGTCATTTCCTTGCTTAAAACCCACAACTGCCCATCAGAATGTTTAAATAATGCTTTACAGCACCTACTATTATCTGATTTGCTGTATTTTAATTTTTATTCAGTTCAAAATGTTTTCTAATTTCCATTGTGATTTCTCTTTGAATGATAAGTTTATTTAGAAGTGTGTTATTTAATTTCCAAATATTTGGAAAATTTCCACATGCTTTCTGCTATTGATTTTTAATTTAATTCCATGCTTATTCTTCAGTCATGGGGAGAAATGTTCTACAAATGTCAATTATTCAATTTGGTTGATTCTACTGTATCCTTCCTTGTTGGTTCTTTGCTTATTGTAGCAATTACTTAGAGAGGAGTATGGAAATTTCCAACTATAGTTGTGGATTTGTTTATTTCTCCTTGAATTTCACCAGTTGAATCTGTAAATTGTTTTTGATAACATGATCATTTTGACAATATTTATTTTTCCAGTCTATGAACACGGGATAGCTTTCTTTGTGTCTTCTTTGATTTCCTTTGATAATGTTAAGTTTACTCCCAGGTATTTCATCCTTTTTGGTACAACTGGAAATAGGATTGTTTTCTTAACTTCTCTTTCATTGTTTACATATAGAAACATAGCAGATTTGTGTGTAGTGATTTTGTATCCTACTACTTTATTGTATTCATTTATAACTTAGAGAAGTTTTTTCAGAGTCTTTTGGATTTTCTACGTATATTATCATGTAATCTGTGACTAGAGATAGTTTCACTTCTTTAATCATAAAAATGGAAATAGCATACTGATCCAACAACACTCTTTTTAGGTATTTACTCAAAGAATATGAAAACACAAATACAAAATACATTTATGTGTGTCTATACTCATAGTAGCATTATTCACAATAGTCAAGACATAAACCTAACCTAAATGCCTATTGACAGATTACTGGAGAAAGAAACTCTGGGATATATACTCAATGGAATACTACTCAGCTTTAAAAAGATGAAACAGTGCCTCTTAGGACAACTGGGTAGATCTTGCGTTGATTATGCCCAGCGAAGTAAGTCAGAAAGTGCAAGTTCCCAAATGCCTGAATTGTTGCACTAGTCAACACATTGCCTTGGGCCTGCATACCACCTCCACTCACCACTGGGGAAATTTTACCAATTGGACAGCACTTTGAGCTGAGGGTTGTCTGTACATTTCCTTACCAGTTGGGGATTGAGCAACCCATTCCTAAAGCCCCATGTTAGAGGCTGCTTTCTCAGACCAGTCCAATTATCATAGGTTGGATAATTCCTGTCAAGCAGACAAGGAGCGTCGGGAGGGAAAAATCTTGACAAGTAAAGGAACAGGAAGGGAGTGGGATGGAACAAGTGAGTTAGCCTTCCAAATAATACGCAGAGCTGAGGACCAACAGTGAGGTCAGGAAGAAAGATCACATCTGGAGGCATGGGGCAGATATGGGTAGGTTCTTGGGCACCTGCCTTGCTCGGTCATTGGACATCCCAGAGAAGAGGGCTCAAAAGTTGAAGCAAATCTTGTGAGAAAGAGCTGGAGGCTCTCAGGAGCCATAGTCCTAGGAGCTGCACAGAGAATCCTTCCCTGCAGGGCTAGCTGAATATGTACACACTCCACGCCTGCCACGAGGGGCATGTTCTTCTGAAGGCTGTGACTGGGGTGCCGGGGAGCAGGTCCAACTGCACATGCACATTTTAAACCGGGAATTATAGCGACTCTGCCAACACCGGATTGGCTCGAGTGAGCCACGTGGCCTAGCCCAAAACCCAGGGACAGGTACTTCTGGCCTGCCCGCCAGGAGGCTGGGACTGGGGTGGGTGTGCTGCCAGCGAGCACATTATATGGCCAATAATTAGATCCACACTGGAGAACGTCCCCTCCGACAGGGTACTTAGCCTTGTCACTGCCTGTCCAAGAGACCAGGTACCAAGACACCCTCAGAAAGGACAATCTCATGTCTAAAAGCCAAAACTCAGATTTGGTACCTGGAAGCCAAAACTGCAGCTTCGCGAGGGGGTAGGCCAAACAAGGCACAAAGCAACTACCACACGGTCATTCCCAGAGCCCCGCGGGGCAGCTCACAGCTGGTGGGGCTGCCGGGAGCAAGTCCGCCTGGTAGATCAATAGCAATTTGGGGCGCTAGTGGGGGCGCCATCTGAGTAACTTGACTGAACTGAAAGCGATCAGTGGTCGGTTTCCTAGTCCTTGGGGAAGTGTGTACCATCCACTTAGCGCTGGCGCCCGGCCATTCCTGGGCACTCCCCCTCCCCCTCCTCCTCCATGTTTCTGCCTCCTCTACCAGCTCCTTGGGTCCAGCGCTCCGAGGAGGATGGAGGCTGCTGGACTGCCCCGGGCCCAGAGGTGCTGCCAGGAGGCCCTGGGCAAGCTCTTCCCACGCCTCTGCTTCCTCTGCTCCCTGGTGACCTATGCACTGGTGGGTGCTGTTCTCTTTTCAGCCATCGAAGGTGGCCGGGACGTGAGGGCAGATGATCTGGAGTTTAAAAACTTCTTGAAGAACCTCTGCATCATCTTGAACTGCAACAAGACAGGTAGGTTGCTCACCTGGGCACAAGGGGCCTTTTCTCCTGGGCGGAGGCACGTCTCGGAGGGCAGAGGGCAGCTGGGCTGGCCGCTGCGTCTGGGAGTCCTCTGCTTGCATGGTCCCCGTTTCTGGGCACTCTTAGGCAAGTGACTTCTCTCTAAACCTCAGTTTTCTCTTCTGTAAAATGGGGGAGAGAAATAGCCCTCTCTGTTGTTGGGAAGAACACAGGAAGAGCACTGGGCACTGAGTGGGTGCTCTGGAAGATCTGCTCCTTTCCCTCACCCCTGCTGCCAGCCGCACCCAGCCCAGCAGGCTCTGGGAGATGGACTGCTGGCGACTTGGTGAGGTGAGGCGGGGTGGGGCGAATGGGTGACCATATTCGCAGCTGTGGGTTCCTGGGCTGGTCCTCAGAACAATGCCAGCCACACCCCATGCATCAGTTAACAGGGACTAGAATTCAAGCAAAAATCCAAATTGGGCTTGGATCCCCAAGACAATAGTCTGATCCTCTGCCTTCCCATTTCCTATTTAAAATGACACTTTCTGCCTTAGGTCTCAGGGGCAAGGTTGTGAGAACTTGGGGACCTGGCTCTGGTGTCCAGGTTGTACCCCTGCCTTGCTGTGTAATCTGGGGCACTGACCATCTCTGGATCTCAGTCTGCAGGGCCCACAATCAGGCAGGCCAATCTCAGGGACCCTGTGGATAGCAGATGAGGTGATGGACAGGAAGCTAGTGGGGAAGCACCAGACACTTAAGTCCCTAAGGCTTCAGTCCTTATTGCATTTCACTTACATTTAGTCATTTACTTGTACTCTGCTCTCATCCTCAGAGCTTACAAAGTTGTAGGCATTAGAAAAAGATAAACTAACAGAGAGCAAATAAATAAAAGACAAGGGAAACGGTCTCTAAAAGTCAGAAGAACAGGACCCCTCTCTCGCTATGAAGGGTGCTCAGCCAAGCTGACCAGGGCGCCCCCCACAGGACCCACCCAGTTCCCGGAGCCAGCTCCTGCAGGGCTGGTCAGGGGAGGCAGGGCCGACCCTCCGTGGAGGGCCCTGCTGTCCCTTTCTGAATCCCCGGACCGCGCAGGCAGGAGCGAGCACCACAGAGCCTACAGGGTCAGCAAGCGCAGGCCTTCCCAAACCCGGCCGCCCCAGAGCCACCCAGGGCAGGTGCTGACACAATGCCCAGGCTCGTCCCAGAAGGCTCCTGGCCCGCCTCATCAGGAGGTGGGTATGAACGATTCCTCTTTTCCCGATCAGGCCTGAGGCACCAGGAATTCAGCAACTTGCCGAAGAACAGGAGCCAGGACTTGCCCCTGCCCCGAGGCATGTGAGCTCCAAAGCCAGAGCTTTTCTCCCCCCTATGGTCCTGCCCCTGCTGGGGAAACTGAGACTCAGAAAAAGCAGCCTCTTGGCCAGGCCTGCAGGACCAGTCAGGGGCAGAGCTGGGTTTAGAGTGCAAGTGTCTGATGCCCACTCAAATGAGAGAACTCACTGTGGCCAGACTGGGTGCCCCTCTGAGGCTTTTCTGAACTAGACTGTGGCTGGTGCTTTCCGGGTTCCGGAGCCCAGTGGAAGCCCAGGTCAACAGACCCATTGGGAACCTCCTTGGGACACGAGGGCCCCAAGCGCTCTCCTGGTGAAAGCGTTTTAGAAGCCAAAGGCCTCCACACCCACAGGTCCCAGGTGGCAAAGCCCATGAGGCTTAGTGGCCTCCAGGAGGGGCTGACCGCGCCACACAACAGCTCGCGTTTCCTAAAAGCCTTTTTGCTTTCCTCTTGAAAACCCCGTGAGAGGGGGCAGAAGTGAGCGCGCCCTTTGCGAGATGACAGCTCAGAGGGAAGCTTAGGAAGTTCAGACAGGCCCTGGGGCTGCACAGGCTGAGTCTGAGCTGGGTCCCTCGGCATCTCCTTCTTGGGTGCTCTCCTCACAAGGCCGTGAGGCTTCCTAATCTCTACAGTGTGGAAGCAGGCCCTAAGCTTCCAGGATATCCACGGCAGGTCTCCAGGAGCCAGGTTTGGTGTCGACTGGGCCACAAGGTGAGTGGGGCCCAGAGGGAGATGTCCCTTCCCCTGGGAAACCTCTTGAAGGTCGAATCCTCTCTCTCACTCTGGTCCTTTCTTTCTTGAGTGGAGGAAGACAGGAAACAGGACCTTGGGTTGCTGCTGAAGACGGTGAAGCCCCAGTGGTTTAGCAGGTCTGCTGACTGGTCCTTCCTGAGCTCGCTCTTTTTCTGCTGCACAGTGTTCAGCACCGTGGGTAAGTTCCAGGGCGGCTAAGTCCAAGGGCAGCTAAGTCCAAGGGTGGGTAAGTCCAAGGGCGGCCTGGGCAGGCACCTCGTGACCGTGCCAGGGTCTGGAAGATGAAGGCTCCATGCTCTGGGTGCACCCACCTCTTGCCGTACTGTCCTCAGCCGCTGTGACAGTGAAAATTGTTCCCAGACATCGACAAAGGTCTCTTGGGAGACAAGCTGTCCCGGCCTGGAACCACTGATCTAAAGCAGTGCTTCTCAAAGCGTGGCCCCGGGGCCAGGGGCCTGAGCTCCACCAGGAACGTGTCAGCGTGTGGATGAGTGCTGAGGTCCGCTCCAGGCCTGCTAGCCAGAAGCTGAGGTGGCCCAGCCAGCTGTGCTTGAACAAGTTCTCCGGGCCGTGCCGAAGCACGCTGGCGCTTGGGGGCCCTGACCTGTCAGCAGCCCTCAGCCCTGGCTGCACATCAGCATCGCCAGGATCTTCCACAAGCGACCACGCCTGGCCCCTCCCCCCACCAGTCAAGTCAGAATGTCTGCGGTTGGGCCTGGGTCTTTCAGATTCTAATGGGAATCTGGACTGCGGTCCACTGATGGAATGGAAATGCATGAGCTTAGTTTAAATCCCAAGAAAGCAATACCCCTACCTTTGTACAAGTCAATTAGGACATCGTGTTGTCCGGTAATTACAACTGGGGAGGATGTTGGGGGAGGCCTTGCACTGCCCGTCATCAATAACATAGCACGAAGGCCCTGCTGTGAGGCTGCTCTCTGTCCTGCACGCCTGGGTCACCGGAAATGCACCTGAACTTGATACTGAGAAAGGGACACCTGGCAGCGGTGAGGCTGGTTAAGCCCCAGGCGTTTTCAACTGCGCGGGCCCCCTTGGGTTAGAAAGTAAAGTGCATGGGCTTTTAAATACTCTCAGGCTAAGTGGGGTGGCCTGGCCGTACTGGAATATACGAATGCATTATAGGAGATGAGCTGATTTTCCATTATGCTTTTCAGCATTCAGTAATTGAGACAGTTAGTCCATTTGTAGGTGCTGAGTGCTCTGAGACTTGCTTCCTTGATGCATTTTCTGGAATGTGCAGGATTTTCTGGATTGTAAACAGATCCCACCCAGAAGCAACCTCAAAGGCTTCTTTTATAACCCACTTAGCCCACTTTTGTCAAGGAGAGCACTGCCTGGGCATGTGCATAGGGGAAGGGTTTTGGTTTTTTTTTTTGGGGGGGGTGTGGGAGGCATGCATACCCTTGTGGGGGCTGTGTGACCCCGGACAGCTCACCCAGCTTTCCTGTCCCTAATCCATTAAATGTGGTGGTAATAGTGGTTGCCAGAATGAGGGTGTTTACTATGCAGGGAATTTTGACTCTAAAAAGTACTTTACTCTAGACATCCTGTGAGAAATATGACATTATTTTCTTTAAGTAAGATATCTGACCCTAGAACCCCATCCTGGAGGCTGGGGGGGTTTCTACTGGGGAGCCTCTCCTGACTTTTCTAGGGGATGCACAAAAGCGGGGATTTATGTAATGTCTGGAAAACAGGGTACCCCTGTCTGTGGTCCCCACGGCTGCTGATGACATTCGCAAAGGGCTCATAGCTCTGTGGGGACCAGGCAGCTGCCGAAACCCAGGCCTGGAAGCCTCTGGAGCTTCATGGCGGGGCTTCTTGGAGTTCCTGCCCACCCAGGAGCGGCTCGAGCACACTTCTTGGCCGCCCTCCCTGTTCCAGAGAAGTCCTCCTCCCTCCCTGCTACAGAACCTGACTATCTTCTGTGCCCAGGAGCGCCAGGGTCGTAGTGCCCACAGTCCCATGTTCTGAGAGACCCCCAGTCCTGGGCACCCTGGGCAGCGGTCATCTTGTGCGTGCCCACCTCTGTCCCCGCCCCTCAGATCCTGCCTCCCGTGTCCTCAGTGGTTCTGAGCTTTCCCAAAGCCCGGAGAGAGGCTGTCCTGAAGCCAGGGCTGTTGTTCCGTCCCTCAGGCAAGGCCGGGCTGCTGGACAGTTTCAGGGACAGAGACGGGAAGCGGGCAGTCGACACCCTCACCCTGTGCAGGTCTTGCCCGCAGGCCAAACCTGAGTGCTCTGACGCCACACACCCACCTGCTGGATGGAAGGGGCACTGGGCTCCGGGTTCTCCTTTGCTCTCAGTCAGGTGCCCCACAGGGGCGCCTTCTGCCTGTTCCCAGTGGACCCCCGCCCACAAGTCCCGACACAAAGCAGGCGCTCAGCGAAGGCAAGTCCTGGATGGAGGCTGCCCGCGTCACGTGCAGACCAGCCTGCTCGTCCCCTCGGTCACTGAGCCCCGTCTGCAATTACAGATGTGAAGCAGGTCTGTCTCCCACTCAGCCAAAGACCCGCCAGCTTGGATCCCACTTTGCTCGCTGTGTCCCGGCGCGTGCAGCAAGCACTCAATATGCGCATACACTGTGAGGGTGCAGACAGAGGTCACCCCCCCCCCACCGTCCAAGCACACACGCCCGGGAGGGGGGTCGCTGTGTGCCCGCATGTGCCTGCAGGGCAGCGGCCCCAAGGGGAGCTGCAGCCTGGAGGAGGCTGGGGTTTAGCCAGCTTAGGAATTGCCTCCAGCTTAATTTGCATAATTGGGCTGGGGTTTTCTGTATTAATCATGCTTTATGACATCAAAATTAAATAGAGACATTAAATGCAAAAGCTTTTCCCTGGTGCGTGGAAGTCACTGAGGTCTCCCGTGGTGGAAGTTCCCAGCCATCTGGGCACCTCGGGGTTTGAAGTCTCTGCTCCTGCCCCTCTGTCGATGCTGGTGGGGGAACAGCAAGATGGGGCTCCTGAAGAGCATGAGGCCCCAACCACGCTTGACTGACCTATTCTGCTTGGTTGGAGGGTTCCGCTCCCTTGGGTGCTCCTGTCCCAGTGGAGATGAGAGCACAGACTTGGGAGCTGACGGCCTGGGGTTGGACTCCCAGCTCCACTGTGGAGTCAAGAGTATATGGGTGCTCTTGGCCAGGTTGCTTCATTTCTATTAGCCTCAGTATCCCCATCTGTCAATGGTGATAACAATACCTGCCTATGAAAGCTGGTTGATATGTGGCCCACAGTAAGTGTCCAAAGGCAGCTACTAATAGTTCCAAGGGCAGAGACACCAACATTGCTCACTGGACTTCTTCCAACTGATCAGTACACAGAGACTGGCATTCCCATGTGACAATTAAGAAACCCAAAGATGTGAACTGTCCAATAATTTTCAAGTAAGTGGCAGAGCTGGGATTTGAACTGAGATCAGTAAGATTCTTGGTACTGAGAACCCAACACGACACTATGGTGTATGAACATATTTACCTAACCCACTAAGTCATGTAGGCTTCCCGGGGCAGTAACTTATTCATCCTCCATCTTTCTATTGGTCCTGATATTGCGTGCACTGCTGTGCATACCATTGGCATATAATAATTGCTTATTTTGTAGAAACAAATAGATTGAGAAACCCAGACATCCCAGGGAGGACAAAAGTGTCTTCTTAAAACCAGGTGCCTTCCTGGAGGTTGAAAGAGGTGGTGGGCATGACGGCTAAGCCATCCGCACCCCTCACCCGCGCTCACCCTGTCCTTCTGGGGAGCTGCCCGCCCTCCTGAGCCCCCACTGATGCTCAGACCCGGCCACCACAAAAGACAAGGTGGTCAATTCACTCCCAAGTATATGCTTCTTCCTAGGGACATTTTAAGTCAAAGATCTGTACATGAGTTGACTCCCCAAAAGGAGTCTCCTTAGAAGGAGTCAGAGGGCCTTTTCCCAAGATGTCCAGAGTAGTCCTCGTTACCTCGAACTAAGATCAGCTAAGGCCTTGGAGGCCAAGGAGAAGCGCTCATCTTTCTAATCCTTTTGCTTTCTCCTAATTGAAGAGGGATCACAAGGAACACGTCTTCGTGATCTGAGAAACTCACTCTTCGCCCTTAGAATAAAGATGAAGGTGTCCCTTTCTCTTATATATGTATCATATGACACCCCCTCTTTTCTTGATGCTCCAGGGCGCTTAGCACAGGATCCAAACTGTTGGCTCACCCCATGTCACTCTGGAAGGCACAGCCAGGCATGCATGCATGCAAGACACACTGATGGCGCCACATGTGTGTGACCAGATTTGGTCTTTTTTCCCTACTGGTCCATCCTATCATTTGTCCATCTCAGAAGAACCCAGAGGGGTGGGGGATTTCCTTCCTGTCCTCACAACACCCTCAAAGAGAAGCTGGACTTCAGTCCCTGCTCCTGCCACCAAGGCAAGCTAAGGCCAGACAAGTAGATGGATGTCTTAAGGCGAATGCTGCTGAATGCGCTGTACAAAGCACCGGGGCTGGACGTGGCAGCAGGTGTCCTTTAAGCTCTTTGGGAGGGGGAGACAGACAGCAACCCGGGGCTCCTCTCTTTTCCAGGTTACGGCCACATCTACCCCGTGACCAAGCTCGGCAAGTACCTGTGCATGCTCTACGCCCTCTTCGGCATCCCTCTGATGTTCCTGGTCCTTACGGACACCGGCGACATCCTGGCGACCATCTTATCCAAGTCTTACCATCGGTTTCGCCAACTCCGTCTGCGGGGCCCTCGCCTCTCCAAGTGGCGCCCCCGTCTGCTCGGGCGGAGGAGACCGGAGGCCAAGCCCGCGGAAGAAGCGCTCCCGAGGATCGTCATCCACGGCCAGGAACTTCCCGGCCCCAGGTCCGACAGTTGTCCTTCGGCCCCGGGGAACAGCTGCGAGCTGTTTGAAAGACTCCTGGCTCAAGAGAAACAGCACACTCTGCAGGCGCCCCCGCGCGGGGTGGAGAGGAGCAACTCGTGCCCCGAGCTGCTGCTGGGGAGACTCTCGCACTCCGTCATCAGCAACCTGGACGAGGTGGGCCGGCAGGTGGAGAGGCTGGACGTCCCGCTCCCCGTCATCGCCCTCCTGGTGTTCGCCTACATCTCCTGTGCGGCCGCCATCCTGCCCATCTGGGAGACGCACCTGGACTTCGAGAGCGCCTTCTACTTCTGCTTTGTCACGCTGACCACCATCGGGTTTGGGGACATCGTTCTAGAGCACCCTCACTTCTTCTTGTTCTTCTCCATCTATATCATCGTTGGGATGGAGATTGTGTTCATTGCCTTCAAGTTGGTGCAAAACAGGCTGATCCACATCTACAAAAACCTCATGCTGTTCTTTGCAAGAGTCCTCCCGCCCTGCTAAAGAGCGAAGAGTCCGTCGTCTCTCCGGCAACAGGCGCCAGGAGCGCGGGCTTCCGCGGCTTGTCTTCGGGGTCAGAGTGGTTACCACTTGGTGGTACTGTCAACCTGTCGCCTGAGACCTCAGGACTTGGCTACGAATCCTGCATGAAGGCCCGTTTCAGTCTTGCGGCTGCGCAGAAACGAGGCCTGTGTCCTCTGTATCAGGACATCAGAAAAAAAGGGCTCCGTCCTCCAAAGCCCAATCCTTTCCCTGTCTTCATTTTTCAAAAGTCCCATCTTATGCAGATGAAATCACCTTGTAGATGTCACTAGTGCAACGAGAAAAAACAAAAAGTTTATTCTTGCAATTTGTACTTTTGGGGAAATGAAGATCTTCCCACGATGCTCCCTGTTTGCAGCTGATGAAGCGGCACGAGTCTGAGCAACCGCTCTTCCCGAAGGGCTGCATGAATGCACGTGCGCTCAGCCCTCTCCCAGCGCGCCAGTGTCGCTGAGTGAGTTGTCACCCGTGTTCCCAGGCACCGGGGCTGGATCCTGAGTGCCAGCCTCTGTGCAGATCGGCGTTCTCACTAAGCAGCCCCTGATGAGTGGGTGTGCACGCGAGGGGAATGGGTTGGCATGGAAGGTGCACACTCACTGGGCGGATGCACTCCTGAGCTGTTCGGGGATGAGCCGGCACGTAAATGGGTTGGTCTGTGTGGCAGATGCTGTAGGTGCCCACAGACCTGCTTCTCCAGCTCCCTTGGCTTCGGAACATTCTCCTGCCGCTCACACACGTGCATGCACAGAACTGGCTAACCAGCCATGGCGCTAAGGCTTCTGGGAGCTGCCGCCAACTGAGGATGAGGGATGATAAGAGAAGAGGGTCCCTTGCTCCCCAGGACTAACTCTGGGCCACGACGGCATGGTCTCCCCTAGTGCCCCTGTGGAACAGGGCCCAGCTACTCAGTAGCACACCCTTAGTAGCACACCCGTAGTAGCACACCCGTAGTAGCACACCCGTAACTGGCCTCTTTCACCTCCCTGCCTCCTTTCTCCACCCTTCTTGGGGTGTCTTCAGATGACCCACTTGCACACAAATCCTTGTCTCAGAGTCACTCCTGGGGACTTCTCCTGGGGAATCCCTCCTGGGAGAGACGAGGTGTGTAAGCGGCTGGGTGCACGTGCGAAGCAGGAGCAGAGCCTGACTATTCTCCTGTCACGCATTAGACGCGTCTTAGTTGAGAACATCAAAGCCTCTCTGAGAGGATGTTGGAAAAATTAACCTGTGTCCTGTGATTAGCAAAATTAGCTCCTTGCTGGGTGGATGGCGAGATTTACTCCAGGGTACAGCCCCTACGTTATCAGAAACCCCAAGTTATAAGAATCAGTAGAAAGTGCTGGGAGGTTCCAGTTTGAAAAGACAGGATACACTTATCCTTAAAGACTTCTCTGCCTTAGGTCCAGGTCTTCTTTCTGGATCTTTCCTCCTCCCCTCTTCAAACTCTCCCTGACCCTTGCCGCCCCCCAGCTATTAGGTTTTCTGCCCCTTCAACTCTGACCTACCTCAGGAAACGGAATTGACAAGGTGGAACAAGACACAGGATGACAGGAAGCGCCCAAAGTTGGGCTTTTGGCAGCAGTCACCGGGCCTGGGGTCCTTCGTGGAGTTTTTTCACCTCCCTGAGCTCAGAGCAGCCCAGCAAGACCTCCAAGCCAAAAGACAATCAGGGCTGGCTCCCAGGTAAGAGCATGTGGCCAGGCAGAAGGGCTTCTCAAGTTCTGTCCAACAGACATCCAGTGAGTTCTTGCAGTTTCCCAGGTTCAAAGACGATTCCAGAGATGAGTCTGTTCATCCTCAGCACACGTCACATGCGGTGCTGAGTCTCTCAGCCACTCCCTTCCTGCGGCAATAACAAGTCCTGTTCACATGTGAGCATGGAGTTGGAGCTTTCAGGAATACAGATTATGCAAAATAAAGGTCCTGGTCATTTGCTTGTTTCATTCGCCAGTCGGGTCTCCTCTGTGAATCTAAGGAAATGGCCCAGCGTGCCTTCTTGCTCACTTCTTACCCCTTGCAACCCAAATTCCAGCCACCTTCGTTCTTTGCTTCCCCACCCCAGTGCAGGAACATGAATTCATTCCTCCCAGCCTTTGCTTGAGCTCCACCTGGCTTCTACACACACACTGAGGGGCTCCAAAGAACTATGTGTCTCCCACTCTCCCTGCCCCTGAGACGCGAAGTCATTGATCCGAGGAACTGCTTGGGCACTGGGATTTTGAAAAGGTCCCAGGCGATCCTGATGTGTGGCCAGAGTTGAGAACCTCGATACTCGCTCTCTCAGCCTGAATGCCCTTCTCCTTTCTCCGCCGGATGAAAGCATGCCTTCGAGGTCCAGACCACACGTCACCTCTGGGTGGTGTCCCCTGGCTCCTGGAATGGCCAGCCTGGGCTCTCCCATGCTCCACTGCACCATTCCTGTTAGAGGATTGTCACTAGGTCCTTTCGAAGTTCTCAGCCATACAAATAAAATGGTTGATTTTTTTTTCAGAATCATTCTCTCCCCTTTTAATCCCCTGTCCCAACTTTGCAGTATCTGCCACTTATGGGAGGACTCTGGGTGGAACTTAGGCCCACAAACCCCAAGAAGAGCAGCCCCCACTGACTTACCCCACCACTTCCAGCCCCCCAGCTGTGCTTAATCTGTACCATCTTATCAAATGTTCTCTGTAGTGCTGAGAAAACTGCCCCAGTTTTACAGGTGAGAAAACTGAGGCCAAGGAACTAGCTCAAGGACTTGCTGCTAGTAAGTGATGGAGCCGGAGCCACCGGGTCTGATGTGACCTGAAGTCAGTGGCCCTCTAAGGACCATCAGCACCAGCATCCCCTGGGAACTTGCTGGAAACCCAGATGTTCAGGCTTCACCCAATACCTACTGGCTCAGAATGCCAGAGGGTGAGCTCAGCAATGTGCTAGCCAGCCCTGCAGATGCTTCCGATGCTTTATTCAGCACGAGTCTCAGGCTTGAAAACCACAGCTCTGCCAGCCTTGTGGCTGGGGCAGGTGTGTGGGGACCGCATGTGGGACAGTCACCTGGACGAAGGCAGGAGGTCCCAGCTGCTGGTCAAGGGGAAGGGTGCTGGGGGTCCAGCCGCTGAAACTGCCCATTCCAGTCAGAGTTAACACTGTCTTGCCCGGAATCAGGGTTTCTCGTGGAGATCAGAGGGGGCTGCTTCCTGCCTGGCGGGGCCTCGCTTCGGGGCTCTGATCAAAGACCCCTACAGGACTCTGCTCTGTGACAGGGGCTTAGCTAACATCTGCCTGGGGAACGAGAGGGTCTGAACTTGCCCAGGAATGTGAATATGACCCCCAGACACAGATGGATACTTGAACCAAAGGCTTTTGTGGGAGGCCCTGATGCGGGAACTGAGGGGGCCAACCTGTCCAGTTGCCCACTAGTCCACAACGTGGAATTGTTGACTTCTCCTGTTCCCCAGCAAAGAAGATAGAAAAGTTCAGGTCTTTAAGCTATTGGCTCAAGATGACGTGGCTAAAGAGAATGAGGGAGGTAGAGAATGAAGGATCTGTTCCGGGACGCCCAATTCTTGAGGACCTGGGAGTCTGCGAGAAAGGTCGCTATCAAAGGCAGGCAGCCAGTCCTGGGGACATTGCTGGGTCGTGCAGGGTTTTGGAGTTGGGGGTGGGGAAACAGAACTGAGGGCGGCGCTGGGCGGCGAGGTCGGCCCACACTTCCCCAAGAGACCACCAGGTGGCGCCACCAGCCCGCGCGGGCACGGGCTCCTGAGCCAGCAGGTGGCGCGTCGCCACTGGGCACCTGCAGGACGGAGGCCTGGGAAGAAGTGGTCTTCCCCCTGGTTCCCTTTCCGGAAGGGGAAAGACCCCTGCTTTCCACCGCGGCCCTCTCAGAGGGGACGTCTCGGGCTGCTGTCCCAGCTGTGGTCTCGTGGACCTTTGAACAGCTGTCCCCTGTCCCACAAATCACATGTCGCTGCCTGAGGTGTTACCACCTGAGCCCCGCCCAGGTGACAGGTGGGTCCTGTCAGTAACCCCCGTTAACCACCTTTCACCCGGGATGCTGCCTTCTCTGCTCTACCAGCCTCACCCCCAGAGCAGGACCTTCTGGAACCTGCAGGAAAGACACCCAAAGCTTCCACACACACAGGTGCCCCCGCTGCACCCCCAAAGCGCCGGTTGGAGGCCCTGGGAAGGATGCTGGAGACCGGCCAGAGGACGTGTGGCTGAAGCTACCGTTCCCGTTTCTCAGGCTCCCGGTGGGGCTAAGATGCTCTGTCCTGAGGGGCCAGGCAGGTGGTGACAGGAAGGGGGTCCTCAGCGCCTTGTGAGAGACAGAGGCGCTGGAGGCAGGAGATCCAGCCCCGTGACAGGAGGCGGCGGCTCCAGGGTCTCCTCAGAGAGGAGAGGATTGGCCCAGACACCCCTGTGCCCCTGGGGTGCTGAGGTGGGAGCCACACGGTCACCACAGGCTGATAAGTGGGCTGCTGGGGGCACCGCCTCCATTTCCCAGTGCCTGGCCTCCAGGAGATGGGAGGGAAACTCCCACCGAGTGATGTGCCAGGCTTTCTGCCATGTCACACGTCCACGCCTTTACAGCTCTGATGCTCTGGGAGGAATAACCCCCTTCCCCCCCCCACCTCCTGCATGCAGGGGTTGGGGACTTGGTAACCCTTCTGTGTGAATAAATTCCTACACAATGCTGATACAGATTCTACAGAGAAGATAAATATTGGTGCCAGACCCCTTCTGAGCACTGCTAGAAGCTTCCCCAACACTGCCCCCCTTGAAGGGCTAGTGGAGCCGAGCCCAGAAGGCAGCGCTGGAAAAAGAATCAGAGTCGAGTCTGGGCAAAGTCCCTGTGTCAAAGGCTGAGGAGATTTGCCTGGAAGCTGACGAGCTTCAGCCCAGCCCCTGCCTCCCCCAGCCTCACGGGACAGGAGAAGCCCTGACAAAGGGGCCCGCAGTTGTCAGTTTATGCATTTGTTAGCTCTGTAATTTGTTATTACTTTTTCTCCTTCAAAATAAACATTCATGCTCATACCAAGTTTTGAAGGGGTGTTTGCATTTTTTTTGTTAAAGAGCACCCCTTAAATTGAATACAAGTCCACAAAGTCTGTACCCCTACCCCAGTGGAGACGCACTAGACAGAAGAACCACCCTGCAGAGGGGCAGTTCCTGAGACCAGCCTCGGCGACCTGCCTCGCGTGCTTCCAGACAGGTCCATCCAGCTTCCCGCTGGGTGCAGCGCCCCTCGGCCCCTCAGCCTGCGCACACTCCATGAAAGACCATACACGAACTCACCAGCTCTGTGCCCTGGTTTCTGCCGGCTGCTGGGAGTGCCCACTGTCCAGAGACTCCAGGCAAGGTGGCCAGTAGGAGGAATCATGAGGAAGACGATGGCCTGGCCGGCTGGAGACGCCCCCAGCACCCCTCGAGGTTGTGCTGACCAGGAAGCAGAGGCAAGGTGCCGTGGTCTAGACTTGACGTGTCTTTACCTGTCAAACTGACAAAATAGTAACCACCTCCAAGACCTGCCGTGAGGAGGAGACAAGACAACACAGCTTTGCTCTTTAAAAGCCTCAGCAGTCCTGTTACTGCCATCAGGAGGCAAAACATCAGCCCCTCCTCATTGCCCGTGATTGGGGAGAGGGTGCATCTAGCACATGCAAATGCTCTCAGTGAGCTCCTTACCCAGTCCAGGGTGGTCCTGATCTGTGGGCCCCGGCAGCCCCCACCCACAGGAGTCACCGTTGGAGCTAACCCCCCACTCAGCTGGGTGGGTCCCTGGGCATGGCTGCAGCCTTCTCCCAGCGTGGAGGTCACTTCCTCTCATCTCTGGCCACACCACCGCGCCTGAGGCACCTGAGGCACCCTCTCTCCCACCCCCTTCGCTGGGCCCTCCAGAGCCTCCACCTCGGGCCCTTGGTTTCTTCCGTCTCCACTCCCTTCCTCTGTCTCAGCATTCTGGGGGACGCAGACACCATCTCCAGTCCTGGCTGCTCCCCAAAACTCCAGCTCATACCTGCCCTCCAGCACCTCTAACTTGACCCAACTTGACCTAGTTTCTTCAAGACCCAGCTCTAATCTGACCCTCCCTTCGTGCTCCCCCCGAACCCCGGGACAGTGGCCCCAAGTCTTCCGGGGACGCCAGCCAGATACCTGGGAGGCTGTCTTGGCTCGGCTTCCTTCTCTCTCCCACTCAGACTCGAAAGGCTCCTGCGCAGCTTTCAACAAGCGCCTCCTGTGGCCTTTAGGCTCCTCCCCCTGAGCTTCAGGTGCAGCCAGTTTCAGGTGGGGCTGGGCAGGTGTGCTGCTGGCTTCTGCACTCATCGACTCAGTCCCAAGCCTTTGCTGGTCACTGCCTGCCACGTATAGGCACCAGAGGGAGGAATAGCCCTTTGGGGGACTTCTGATGTGTGGGCACCCAGTGGGTGTACATGTGTGTTTCCTGGGCCGAGAGCCCCCCCATCACGGAGGCGACCCAGACTCTCCCCCCAGCACATACATACTCAACAGAGAACCAAGAAGGCTGGACTTGGAGGGACCGGGTCAGCCGGTCCTCAGCCCTAAGACTCCACGCACCGTGCTCCTGTGTGCTGCCCTCACCCAGCTCTGCGGAAGCTGTGACTGCCGTGGGTGGTCCAGAGCTGGGTGGCTGGGCCTGCCGGGTTGTCATAGTGACCTACACGCATGTGGCTGATCAGCAAAGAACTTTGAAGTAGACTTGGATATAGACACAAAGGGTTCCACCCTCTTGGATGCAAATTGTGACTTCTTGTCATTCTTTTGTTCTCGCCATTTAGATCAGAGAGCAAAACCCTTTCAAATGCTGCAATTTGCAAACACAAGCAATGAGGGGCCCTGGCTGAGCGTGAGCCCCCTTTCCTCTCTTGAAAAAGCAATTCCATATGCAGAGGAAGCAAGGGCCCTGCAAAGGGGTCCCCAGGATCCAGCCAGCACCTACAGAGCACCAGACCCAGGGAAGCTTGGACTCAGTGAGGTGCAAGAGGACCAGTCTCTGCTTTCTCGGAGTCTGTGGCCAGTTCTGCTCCCCCTCGCAGGCCTCAGTTTCCCCAGTGTACAGCAAGGGGGCTAAAGCAGCCAGGTTTCAGGGGTGTTTTCTGAAAACTGGCAGATGTCCCAGGCCCTTACTCCTCTTGTGACTTGAGTAGCTTTGCTTTGTTCTGTTTTATATGCTTCCCATAACATTCTGTTTGAAGACAATACGTAACTTAAAAAAGGGGGTGAGGGAACGGCACAGGGGATGGTGGTAGGGAAAAAATAAAAACTCTGCACCGTCACAGGTTTGCCACCCTCCGTGAGGAGCATACGCTCTGGAAATGGCTCTAAGGTCGCCTCTAGTACTGGTGCCAATCCAGCAGGCACAGAGGTTGCCGGGGGCAAGGCGCACAGAGCAAGTGGGCATCCAGCCTTCTCAGACTCTGGGCCCCTGGGGATTCTCACCCCTGCTCCCCCAGCTCTGCCTGGACCTTTGCTCCCTGCAAACCCCTCCCCACCCTGGCCTCCACACACCTGCCTGGGGTGACTTGGGGTTCCCAGGGTTTCTTCTGAAGTGCAGTATTAAAAAAAGCAGACAAATCTCAATTATATTTTTAGGGAAACACCAAACATGGTAAAATTATAAAGAAGCACCAGGAAAAGGTCAAACAAGATGGGAGCGTGGATGGCTGGGATGGAGAAGTACCCACGGTTTCTAGCATTTCTATCTTGGGTTTTATCTCTTGACCTGGGTGGGGGGGAGTCACATCGGGGGTTCCTGATCAATTATTCTTCACACTGAGTATGTGTTCGGTGGCCTTCTCAGTAGGGATACTGTGTCTCATAATAAAAACACGAGAAAAGTAGCAACAGAAGCTCACGGTAAATAACACCTCAAAAATTATGCAAGAGTTTAAAATTGCAAATGGGGATAAAAATCTTCACCGTCCTATACTGCTCTCTGCTCCCCGCTATTTCACCCACTGGGAGCAGTTACTGTCTACACCCTGTGGGTTGACACACCCAGCAGGCAGTGACTGTTTTATGCCATGATAGGGCTTCCAATAAACTGTCCCTAAATTAGAGGACAACAGACACGCGGTTCCTATGAGCTTAGATTTCAATGCCCCACGACACATTTTGGATGTTTTTCCATAAACTCAGGCTACCTACCTTTCTACTCTTTCCGCGAGATATCTCACCTGAGGAGCAACCCCACAGCTTTTGAGACCGACCCCAACGTGAAGACACTCAAGTTTCCAGACTTTTCCTTCTGCAATTCTGAAGCCACACTTGACCTCTGGATGTCTTAACTAATTTCCTGAAGTTGTCTGCTCAGTGTCTCTCCCCACTTGGGAGGCTTGGCCAGGCTCGGACACTCTCAGTCTCTCCAGCTGCCATTCTCCAGGGACTCGCTTTCTGTCCTCAGAGGAACAAGGGCAAAACTCTGGAACTTCAGAGAAGAGACCCAGGAAGTTACCCTGGCAACAGCCACACAGTGGACCAGAACCTTCCCCAAAGGCTCCGTGTGTGTGTGTGTGTGTGTGTGTGTGTGTGTGTGTGTGTGTGTGTCCCCATGCCACCCAAACAATGGTTTTGTGGAGAAATAACATCTCCTACAAGGTAGCAGTCAATGTAAATCCAATTGTGCATAATGACTGGATTTCTCTCCCCCTCAGAGATGGTGACAGTGATTTCTCAGATGACTTTTAGTTACAAACAAGTTTCTGAACAAAATAATTAGGTTTGGGTCTTTGCAGCCTGGACCTATCGGACTATTGATTATCCGCTCACCTGCCCTGCGGACGTCTGGGTGTGCAGTCAGCATAGCAAGTGGGCGCAGACGACTGAGCAGGGGACCGGAGCCTCCTCTGGGCTTTGTCCCAAGGCTGGGGCTCCCCCGCTGTCCTTTGCTGCTGAAGACCACCTGTGGGCTCCCATCTGCCTACACCCCACGTCATTCATCAGCTGGCACCCCCGCCACACAGGTCCAGGGCGCAGAGTCCGTCCTCACTGCCCTGACCGCACCGCTGTGTGACCTCGGGCAAGGCTCTGGCCCTCTCTGGGCTGCTTCCCGGCATGGAAAAGGCAGCCCTTCCATGGCGAAGGTCTCTGCCAGCCCTGGCATTCTCTCCAGCGCTGCCCAGTTGAAACAGAACGTGAACCACCCAGACTAACGTAAAATGTGATGGCAGCCATGTTAAAAACAAAAAGTAAAAAACAGACAAACAAAAGAGAGGAGAAATTAGTTGTGATACTATATGTAATTTAATGCAAAGGTATCTGGAATGTCATCATTTCAGCCTGTAAACAGACATTTACATCTTTCTCTACTGTCTTTGAAAGGCGGTGTGTATTCTAAAGATTTTTTAATTTTATTATTTATGCATACAAGAACTGGGGTGTAAGTCAGAGGTGAGGGGGGATGAGAGGATTCACCAGAGACAGAGTGGGGAGCAGAACAGGCGGATCAACTGAAATACACTGCTGAGGGGAGCAGCAGGCAGGAGAGGTCTGCTGCGCCACGTGGGAAACTCCCTGGCTGGGGATCGAACTCGTGCTGCAGTGGCTGTGGATAGCTTCACAGTGCTGAGACCCAACCCACTGCGCCACCAGGGAGGCCCCGGTGTGTATTTTAGACTTGCAATGTGTGTCAGTTGAGTCTCATCACATTGTCACAGCCCTCAGGACTATTGATTGGACAGGACCAGTCTACCTGGCTCATCCACTGTCTTCACAGAGGCGGAAACTGAGGCGTTGCTGGTGGACGCAGAATGGGCTCTGGCCCCAGCTTCCTCCTATGCAGGCCATGCCAGCCCTGGGGCCCGCTCTGCCATCCACCAGGTGAACCACAGAGTCAAGGCCAGAGCTTCACAGCCTGCTGGCTTCTCCGCAGCCTCAATTACAGCAAATGTCCTCAGACAGGTTAGTGATTCCATTAAAGTGGCCAAACCTGGAGACACACGTTTTACAGATAATGCTGCATGAAGCCAGTTAATTCTGTGATTGAATTATTAAGTCAGAGCATCTATGACTTAATTTCATTGGCAGTCAACAAGGCATCTGTCAAGCGAATTGACATGTGCTTTGCCATTCCCTCTGCAAGCCAGGACGGTCGATCTGGTTAAATTTTACCTAGGAAATGTTCTTTTGCGCTGCCTGTGCAGGTCTCAGAAAAGCATGAGAATGAAAGGCATTTTTTTCCTAATGTCTCACTATCTACATGCATGTTAAACCCCTAGCAGAGCTGCCTTCCAGAAACAAAATAAGCCCCTAACCGAATGAGATGATTCTGACAACTGACCCTGAGCTCTTTTTTTTATGACTATTTTAAAAAAAGATTTAATTATTTATGCATACAAGAACTGGGGTGTAGGCCAGAGATGCGGGGGGGCGGTGAGAAGATTCACCAGAGACAGAACGGGGAGCAAAACAGGTGGAGCTACTGAAGTACACTGCTGAGGGGAGGAGAGCTCGAGGCAGGAGAGGTCTGCCGCACCATGTAGGAAGCTCCCTGGCTGGGAATCGAACTCGTGCTGCAGTGACTGGTGATAGCTTCATAGGCTGAGGCTTAACCCCTGAGCCACCCAGGGAGGCCCTAACCCTGAGCTCTTGAGATGCACGTGCTGAGGGCAAATAAATGGCCATGAAGCCAAGCATTGTTTTGATCTTTTATGTCAGCTGACTTTTGTGGGGGTGATCTATCATTGTTGAAAAAGGGGTGTTCAGTTACCCGACTTGGTAACATCCTCTATGGCTCCCTTTAGTTCTGTCTTTTTGTTTCCCATATTTTTGAAGTTTTATTTTTGGTCCATGTGGGTCTGATAGTAACGTCTTCCTATTAAAATGACACCATCAAAACTCCTCCTTTCTATCTGTATAAAGTCTGTTTTGAAATCTACTTTATCAGATACTAACAGAGCCACATCTGTCCTCCGAGGCAGACACGGGTGTGCTTTTCCCACCCATTTACACTCTGCCAGCCTGATCTGTGTATTTAAGGAATGTCTTCAATAGACACCAGAGAGTCAGGGCTGATTTTTGTTTTTTTTTTAAATCCATCTGTCTTTTGGTTGTAGTGCGCATTAGATTTATTTTAACAGTTTAAACCAACTTTATTGATATGGAACTTACATATAACAAAATACAATATTTAAGTATACATGTTTAAATGAGCAAACGTGTACCCATGTAATTACTACCCCAATCAAAATAAAGAAAAATTGGGCCTCCCTGGTGGTCAGCGCTATCACCTCAAGGGCCTGAATTTGATCTCCGGCCAGGGAGCTTCCCACATGGTGCAGCAGACCTCTCCTGTCTCCTCCGCTGCTCCCCTCAGCAGTGTATTTCAGTAGATCTGCCTGTTCTGTTCTCTACTCTGTCTCTGATGAATCCTCTTACCCCCACACCTCTGGCATACACAGCAGTTCTACGCAAAAATTAAAAAAAAAATGTACCCCCACCATTCACTCATGTGTCTTTGCTGTCATTCCCTTTCTACACCAACCAAAGGGAAACACTATCTACTTTCTGTCACTATGAATTCATCATCCCTCTTTCAAAATTTCAAATAATTGGAATCACATAATGTGAACCCTTTTGTGTCTAGCTGCTCCCCCCAACTTCATTGCGCTCTGACTGATATATAGCATTGTTTAAGTTCAAGGTGAGTGATGTGTTGTTTTGATACATCTCTATATAATGTGTTGATTTGCATTTACATAGGGCAAAACCATCACCACTGCAGCATCAGCTAACACCTCCATTGTTAACATAATTACCATTTCTTTCCGTGGTGAGAAAATTTAAGATCCGCTCTCAGCAACATTCAAACACAAAACACAGTGCTGTTAGCTATGACTGTGTTGTCCATCAGATTACTAGAACTTGTTAATTTTATAAGTGGAAGGTGGTACTTTTGACCAATAGCTCCCATTTCGCCTACCAGCAACCCTGATGACCTCAACTCTGTTTCTCAGAGTTTGGCCTTTTTTGATTCCACCTATAAGTGAGATTCTGTAGGGTTTGTCTTCCCCTCTGACTTATTTCACTTACATAATGTCCTCAAGATTTTTTTTTAAAGATTTAATTTATTCATACAAGCTGGGGTACAGGCCAGAGGCGTGGGGTGGCAAGAGGGTTCACCAGAGACAGAGTGGGGAGCAGAACAGGCAGACAGAAATACACTGCTGAGGGGAGCAGCGGGCAAGGCAGGAGAGGTCTGCCCCATGTAGGAATCTCCCTGGCCGGGCATCGAACTCACGTCGCCGCTGCCGACAGCTCCACAGCGCAGCGCTTAACTGCTGCGCCACCAGGGAGGCCCGATGTCTTCAAGATTTATCCATGTTGCAGCCAAGGAAAGGCAGGGCCTCCTTTCTCACGGCTGAGTATTATTTCACTGTACTCCATTAACATTTAATGTAATTTTTGATAGAGTTCATCTGATTCTTTTGTTTCCTACTTGACTCCTGCTTTTTGCTTTGTTTGCTCTTCATGCCTTTTTAAATTATCTGAGCACTTCACATAACTTGTAAAGGAGACTCCAGCCAGGATGTCATCTAGCTCTCATGGTCATGCTAGTTTTCTCCAATAATGCCCATTTCAAGTAACTGTTTTCTTCTAGATGACTCCATATCTTATCATTCCTAAATACTGAAATTCAATGAAAGAGCCAACCCAGGTGGCACCTTCGTACCTTTCTAATCCCTCACGTCTGAAGAGGGTGGGGTGGTACAGGCAGGGGCTGGGAGGCTGAATTCAGCAGTCGGGAGCCAGGGGACAGCAAATAAACGCCATGTTGAGTGGGGGCAGCTTCAGAGTCTGGTCTAGGAGGAGTGACCTCCGGGGCAGAGAGAGACAAGAACGTAAATGACCCTTTGAGGAAAGTGAGTTGCTCTCTGTCCCACAGCACTGCATCAGATGGGAACCCAACCTGTTCACGTATTTATAATGCAGGTATTTATTTATTTATTTATTATTATTATTTTTAATATATATTTTTATTGTTACTTATGTCTTTTACATTTTGTATTCCCCTTGGGTAGCCCACCACCAATTCACCCGTGATCCATCTCCATGGTCCCTTGTATTTATTTATTTTAAAGATTTATTTATTTATGCATACAAGCTGGGGTACAGGCCAGAGGCGTGGGGCGGTGAGAGGGCTCACCAGAGACAGAGTAGGGAGCAGAACAGGCAAATGGCTGGAAATACGCTGCTGAGGGGAGCAGTGGGAGAGGCAGGAGAGGTCTGCCACACCATGTGGGAATCTCCCTGGCCGGGTGTCGAACTCAATCACTGCTGCTCTCAGTGGCATAGCGCAGTGCCTAACCGCTGCGCCACCAGGGAGGCCCAATGCAGGTATTTATAATGAGCACTGACAATGTCCCCAGCCCTGGTACTGCATAGGGCAGAGTCAGACATAACAGACTACAGGTTTTGGGGGAAGTAGTGGCTCCCTGAGAGTTTATAAGAGGTAAGTCTGTCTGATACTGAGAGGGACCCATGAAAGGATGGTGTCCCCCAAGAAATGATGTTAGAGCTGGAAATGAAGGATGAGAAGGAGATAACTAGGAGAAGAGGATGAAGCTCCCAGGTAGAGGGAACAGACTGTGCAAAGGCCCTGGGGCAGAGAAACACTGAAAGGAATGATATGACTGGAGGGTTCAGTGTAGCTTCCTGTGTTCATACTATGGTGTTGCTGATGGAGGAGGTAGAACTTAAAAAAAGAAGGAGTCACAAGGCTCCAACCTGTCTCACACAAGGAGGTGGGGTGGAGGGAATCAGCATGACCATTAACCCAGTGATAACCAAAAATCCTTAGCGGCCAGTGCGTGAGGTGGAGCGAAAGGTGAAGATGTGGAGACGGAGCCCACTGTAGAATCTCCGGTTCCCTTTCCAATCCTGATGGTTATTCAGCATCAGCAGCAAAGAGCCCCGTCCGACTGGAAGAGACTGTATCAGGGCGGTCCCTGCGCTGGCTCTGGGCAGCATCTGTCCTGCCCACCTGTGCCTACGCAGGTGTCCTTTCCACCAACTCTGTCCCTCTGCAAGGCAGTGGCCTGCCTGCCCGTGACCTGCACCGTGCTGGGTCTTCTCCTCACTGACCTCCCTCAGCAGAGGCAGCTCTCCTCAGGGCTGCCCGCCTACTACCATGCAGGCCTCTCTCTTGGCAAACCTGTCCCTTTTGGGCCAGCTCTTCCTGCCCGCTTGTGTCTGTGCAAGCGTCCCTTATTCCTCTGTCCCTTTCCCTAATAAACCTTTCCTTTAATATAACTAAGTCTCTGTCTCGTGGAGAAACTCACTGCGTGCCACTGAAGGGGCGCTCCGGGGACCCAAGGACCCCACTCTCAAGCCCATCAACTCCAAAAACGACATCATTGCTACCAGGATGTGCAAGCACCCTGAGGATGGAGATTTTGTCTGTTTGGGCCATTAATGATTTTCCAGCATCAACCATCATGACTGGTACACAGGAAGCACTCGACAAAAACGCTTGCCCCTTCAACCACGTGGGTTTGAACTGCATGGGTCTACCTACATGTGGAGTTTTTCAATAAACGCAGTTGGTCCTCCGGAAGGGAACTATACCTGTCCAGGTAGTTATAATGCAGGTATTTATAATAAGCATTGACAATGTCCATAGTTCCTGCATTCACAGATGTTGATTGGTTGAATCGTTGGCTGTAGAACCCACGGCCGGCTATAACCGACTTGAGGACCCATGAATTCTGGTCTCTGCAGGAGGTTCTGAAACCAATGATGACAGGTAAGTTGGGGGGGAGTCATTTATACATGGCTTTTCGACCGTGCGGGGGTCACTATCCCTATGCCCTTATGTTGTTCAAGGTCAGGTGTATTTGTTGGATGAATGAACGTCTGACACTTCTGGAGCGCTCACCCCGTGCCAGGCACTGTGCGAAGGACTGCCCCTGAATCCCCACTTAATCTTCAGAACAACCCTGCAGTAAGTTCAACCGGCATGCCCATTTCAGAGGTGGGGAAGGTAAGGCACAGAGAAGACACAAGGAAGACTCAAGGAAGCAGCAGATTGGTGCCCGGGCATCCTGATGACAGCTCTTTGCCACAGGGAGCTCCGGGTAGGGCCAGCACTTTTGGGTTCTGAGACTCAGACCCTTTGGGGCACCCCAGGAGGATGCCCAGCCCTCTAACAGCTCCCCACCATCTGCTCTCTCTCCTGCATGGTTTGCCTTCGCTTGTGCTGCTCAATATTTAAATCGCACACACCCTAGGACACCCCCATGTTACCGACCTACTCACCCGTGCAACCATCTTTCTCACGCATCGGGGTCAGCTGTGGGGAACCCAGGGGATGTCTGGAAGGAAGGCAGGAGGTGGAGAGAGTGGGGAGCCCCCACACCCCTCTGGGGCTCTGAGCAGTGCCTCACTGACAAAGAGCCAACATTAATAAAGCGAGGCGGATCCACCACCAAGCGAAGGTGACAGGGTGACATTATTCCAAGTGACTTTCCAAGAAAATAGCTCCTGCGTCTTCTGCGAAATGCCCTGGCTAAGTCAGGGGTGTCTGTTTGCCTCTCTCTATGAAACGCAGGCACCTGGAAGTCAGAGGTGGATTCACCTCTCGGTGCTGAGGGAGAACAGGTTCAGCAGGAGCTGCAAACAGGCGCGGTGCTGCCTTAACCACCACTTCAGCGGCCTCCAGGGCAGGCAGGGGAGGGACCGCTGCCCAGAGCTTTCTGGAAAAAGAGCCTTTTCCCGGAGGGACCAGGCACTCACCTAGTCTCTGCTGTCTCCCGTCCAGGGTGTGGGTACTCCTTGAGGCCCTGGGCCAGTGGCTTCTACTTCAGAGACCCCTGACTGTAAGGCCTGGGGCCTGCCCGCCCCCTTGCCCGCAGTGGGTGACACTAGGAGATGTGCCCCTTTCCCGGTCCCCATGTCACCATCTTGAGGAGAGCCGGGATCCCAGGCCAGGCTCTCCCAGCAGCTCCCGCAGTGGCGGAAGGGAGGGGTGAGGGGTGCAGAGCGGCTTTCCTAGGAAAGAGAGATCTGCTTCGGCTCCAACCCTCTGTGCCCCTTTCCCTGCAGGCTCGCGCTGCAGCCTTCCTGTCCTCAGGACCACTGGGGACAGTGAGGCCCAAAGAGCAGCGCCTGCCCTACTTGGGGCTAGACCAAAGCAGTCACGCCTGATTCCTTGCCTTAGCTGGACCCTTCGTGGCGCCCCTTGATCCCTCGCTCTGGAACCCCGGGCCCTTCCTCTGCTCTCCCGTCTCTCCACCTGGCCCAGGTCCCCGGGGGCTCGCGGCCACGCGCGGGGGTGGGCGAGGGTCTGCTCCGGGCGGCTTAGGCCCGGCACCTTCGGGGCCCGCGCCCGCAGGGCCGGCTTCGGGTCCGGGTGGGGGGCAGAGGCGCGGCGGCAGCGGGCGGGGGCGGGGAGAGGGCGGCCCCTCCTGCTCTGGGAAGCGCGGGCGGGCGGAGACCCGGCAGCCCCAGCCCCCCACCCCGCCCCACGGCCACGCCAGCCGTGACGTCAGAGCCGGAGCGGGTAAACTGAGCAGCGGTAGCCGGGCGCTGGGGCGGAGATTGCGACCCGGAGCCGCCCAGACGGACGGAGCCCATCGCTGGTCAGGCCGGCAGCCGCAGGCCACCCCGAGGTAACGTTGACCCCGCTTCTTGCCCGCAGGGCACGGCGCTGTGGGAAGATCGCCCCGGGGGCGCGGGGAGAGCCCCCCAAAGTGCACGCAAGGTTGCGGCCGGCCCAGCAAAAACCCGGCGCAGGACGCAGTGTGCGGGACCCCGAGGCTCCTGCCCGGCGCGCATCGGGGAAGTGGGACCTCTGGGGGTGGCGAGAGCCGGGTGGAGTCCCGCAGCCTCAGGTGCGTGCCCCGACGGCGCTCGCGGGCTTTCTTTGCTGGGGGCGCAGATGCTAGCGGGGCGCACTGGGGCAGGTGAGTCAAGTGTGGGGCGCCCGGGAGCGCCTGCCATCACCCATGCGCGCGCCTCCCCGACGGCCCCTTCTGCGCCTCGCGAAGTCTGAGATTGGGGGTGGGTTGGGGCCCCCCTGCCCCAGCGAGCCCAGCCCCTCACCGCACCGCCCCTGCAGCCCAACCCCGGAGCTATGGCGCTGAGCGAGTTAGCGCCGCTCCGCTGGCTGCGTGAGAGTCGCCACTCGCGGAAGCTCATCCTCTTCATCGTGTTCCTGGCGCTGCTGCTGGACAACATGCTGCTCACCGTCGTGGGTACGTACGGAACGGGCGCCCCCCTAACCCAGGGACCCTTCCTGGGCGCCCCGCTTACCTGAGCGCAGTCTGGGAGCTGCGTGCCGGCCTGGCAAAATGAGAGAATAGACCTTGCAAAAATACACACCCCAAGACTGCGGCGCCCCAGCGAGCAGGAGCCCTTTTGTGGCTTCGACATCCTCGTGGTCAGGTCAAAAAATGTGACATCCGGTAGGACCCAGAACTTCTGTTTCCGTCTGATAATTTCCTGCCTCCCGAGCCTTCTTTCACCGCGATGTAAGATTTCTATAGAGGAGAGGCATTATTTAGGTGTCAGAAATGTTGTAGTAAATATTATACCACCCGGAAAGGTGGGATAATAAATGGGGGTAACACTGAAAGGAACAGGTAACTCTCCTTCCCCCCACAAAAAGGCAATGCTCTTTACAGAGCCTTGCAGCTCCTGCTTTGCGCTGGACACCCACTTCAAAAGCAGTTTCAACAGTGTGGGGTTTTGCCTTTTTCCTAGGGTGGATTTTTAATTTTAAGTTAAGCATTGAAATCTAGATCTTTAAATTAGCCCCATCAACAGCCAAGTCTCTGGCGTGGTTTTCCTTGAAGAACCCCACTTCTAATGAATGAAGTGATTTTTTTTTATTTGGACTAGGAATGAGGTGTGGGTTATTTTCAGTCTTTGATTTGTGGTTCTCCCACAGTCGTTTCCAGAGCCTCAAATAGGGTTTATCCCTGAGGACTAGCAGAGCTGTGGGCTCATGGAGTTTAGTAAGAGGTCCCCATCGTGTGTGTGTGTGGGGTGGGGGGGATATTTTGAGCTACACCCCCCAAAGTTTCTATTAGGGCCATTTTTCTTTTCCTTTATGAAAATCTCAGGAATCCTTAGATGTTCCAGGTGGTGTGACACATTGCAGATTCTAACTCAAATCATGAAAAGATGAAGTAGGTCTGCTGCAGAATCTCCAAATCACTGCTTTTTGCAGGTGTATTTTTTTCTAATGAGATTTAGGTTTCTATTTGCTTGATTCCTTCACTTGACAGTCTGAACCTCTTTTTGAGGTGTTCTGGTTGACCCCAAGTCAGCATTGTCCGGACTTCAGCCCACATTGTGCTTTCCTAACCCCTGCCCCCGCCAAGGCCCCTGTCCTGAGAAGCCCCATGTGGGTGGCCAGCGGCCTCCTTTGTTCCCTCCAGCGAGCGGAGCATCTGCCTGGAGCAGGAGTCCCGTTCTTGGGACCCAGACTGGCATTTGGCATGACCGTGTTTCAGCTGACTTCTGTCCCGGGGAGGGTTTCGGTGCCGTCACCGCCTCCTTCCTGTTCTGCTCCTGCTCCAGTACCCATCATCCCAAGCTACTTGTACAGCATGAAGCATGAGAAAAATGCCACGGAAGTCCAGACTGCCAAGCCCGTGCTCACAGCCTCCACCTCAAGCAGCTTCCAGAACATCTTCTCCTATTATGACAACTCCACCATGGTCACCGGGAACCACACCGGAGAGCATCAGGGGGGCCTGCTGCCGAAGGCCACCACGCAGCTCCCGGCCACAAACACGTCAGCCACCCCTCCCGACTGTCCCAGCGAAGACAAAGAGCTCCTGAATGAAAATGTGCAAGTGGGGCTGCTGTTTGCCTCGAAAGCCACCGTCCAGCTTCTCACCAACCCGTTCATAGGACTGCTGACCAACAGGTACACAGCACCATTTTGGTCAAGGTTTATTTTTTTTTAAGATTTATTTATTTATTTATGCATACAAGAGCTGGGATGCAGGCCAGAGGTGCGGGGGTGAGAGGATTCACCAGAGAGAGTGGGGAGCAGAACAGGCAGACCTACTGAAGCACACTGCTGAGGGGAGCAGTGGGGAGGCAGGAGAGGCCTGCTGCGCCATGTGGGAAGCTCCCTGGCCAGGGATCGAACTCGTGCTGCAGTGGCTGCGGACAGCTTCATAGGCTGAGACTTAACCCCTTGTGCCACCAGGGAGGCCCTCAACGGGTTTTATATGTACCTGCTCTGAGCCTCCCACCCCCACGCTGTGTCTCAATCCCATGTCAGAATCTGGAGAGCCGGTGGTGGGTGATCGGGGAAGAGCCAGTCTCCTTCCCCTAGTGTCTGTGACCTTAGTTAATCACCATTTCTTGTTCCACTTTCTCACTGTGGGATTGGGTGTGCCTTCCACCTCTGGTCTTGCACTTCCTTAGAGAACACCAAGGCGGTTTCCCTTAGGGCTGGATTGGGGGGAGGGGAGACTCAAGTAGCTGGCTGGGTGGGGAACGTGGAAAAGATGGGTCATCCTGCTGTGTAGACAAAACTCCTTGCTGACGCTGATGTCAGGGACGGTGCAGCAGGTTTCGCCGGGCCAGGTACTGAGCTGTGTCCTTGTGCCCAAAGGGAAGAGAAATGAGGCTGTTCTCTAGATAATAAAGGCTGCGCAGACTGGCCTTATATTAATCTGGAGCTGCAGGATGTTTTGTTTTGGGGCCCACAGGGGTTCAAATGTCCATTGTTGGTGTCTGCTCAGCAAGTGCCACCTCTGCCTGGTACTTAGGGGTTGAAAGCACAGGCAGAGGTGAGAAGGTGCCGGCTGCAGAGGTGGTGGGCGGCGGTGGTGGGCTGCCATAGGCACAAGTAGTCCCAAGGGCAGAAATGCACAAACTGGCACACGTGGCAGAGTCCCACCTGTTGCCAGACCTAGCGGTGGGAACAGCACAAAGACTAGAGCTGGAAAAGATCACATGGGAAAGGGGGTGGGGAGGAGGGAGGGGTGTGGGCTTCGGGATGGTTAGGCTATAAGGAGCCCCAAGTTCTAGGTTGAGAGTAGAGTGGGGGGTTGTTGCCAGACCACTTGGAAGCCACTGGAGGTTTCCAAGCCAAACTGAAGTGGCCGGGAACCAAGCAGCCTCCGGAGCCTGGGAGCAGAGAGGGCTTTGCGCCTCCCCAGATTTCTGGCCTCGGGAATGGGCAGTGGGGCCCTTTGATCAGACATGAGTCAGCAAGTCAAGATGGCTACAGCAGGGCATTAAGCCAAGCTGGGGGCCCTTCTGAGAGTGGGACCAGCTCTGGGGGGTGTTGGCAGCTGTGAGTGTGGGGCCAAGGCACAGAGAGTGTTCAGATCCGTCTTCCCCAATGCCAGCGGCCCTCTGACATGCAAAGGTGCGGCTCACATATCCACTTCCAGTCGGATGGAAACACATTTTGAACTTTGCAGTTTGAATTTCTGGATGCAGTGGGACCTCGGAGTCCATTTTAACAGTCCCAAGTCATATCCTGTCCTCTAGTTTGCGCCGAGAGATATTACAAGCATGTCACAGAAAAGGTGCTATGCAAATGAACTCAGTGTTGGGCAGCTGATTGTGAGCCCACCAAAGAAGCCCCACTATCACGGCAATATTCCCAGCTCCTCTGTTCTTCGGCAGGAAAGCCAAGCAGACTTCAGCGCCTGCAGGATTTCTGTCCTTCTCTTTGCCAGACTAAGAGTGCGTCTTAAGATGCATCTGGTGTAATTATAGCAAACAGCTCGGGGTTTTGTATTCTGAGAAAGCATACAACTCAAATACTATAAGTGAAAACTGAGGATGTCGTGTTAATAATGCCTTTCCAGTCAGTCACTGGCTGTGCGAAGGTTGTGCTAGACCCGCAGTGTGACAGCAGAAACTGGGCTGAAACATGTATTTCAGTTTTCCAAATGCAGATGGCAAATGAGCAAGCTTTTTATAAAGCCCATTCTTTGTGTTTAGTGTTAGTGGACGCCTCTGGGAAGAAGCGCTTTGAAAACCAGGGACACCATTTCCCTGTTAAATACTCTGAGGTTTTGATACTCAGCCACCAAGTCTCCAAGAAATCTTGTCTTCCAAGAGAAACCTGATTTTGTTTTGTGACCTGTAAAATTTAGCCTATTCTTATGTTGAGCGATCTACTTTGAAATTTATCCAGAGCAAAATTTTAGCGCCTGACTGGTTCCCTCATTCATCCAGCCAATTTCAAGATAGCCCTTATCTTCTGGCGCTCCCTTGTAGTGTGGAAATGTGAGCAGATTTTAATACTGATGTGAGCAGAACTGTTGAGTGAATTCCGTGGCCCCTCCAAAATGCTCGTGAGGTGTCATTGTTCCAAATATTTTCCAAGCTGCTTCCACGTGAAGTTGGAGACTCCCCACTTTTCTGGGTACCCCCAGGCTCTGCTTGGAGAAGCGATAAATACATTCTAATTCCCTTTACAGAATCTGCCCCTGTAAGCCGTTGCAAATAGTCTTTTGATGTAATTTGTGCCAATCACATCCTCAATTACAGACAAGATGTGTGACTCACGTTTCAAGGGCTGTAAACAAGTGTGTTTAAGCAGCGTTTACAGCGGGTTAATGTGCTTCCCATCAAAGGGTAGCTCAAACCTCACGTGTTCAGCGCTGTAAACCAGTGTGTCTCAAACAGCATTTTACAGCGGGTTAATATGTTTCTGATTAAAGAGTCATTAAAAGTTCGGTGCGTCAGAGCTGGGAGAGACTTCAGCCGAGGCTTTGTCCAGTTCTGACATTTCACGGGGGAGGAAACTCACAGACACAGACTTGTTGGCTATTTTTAACCAATGGGCAGGGAGTTTAAGAAGAATTCAGCCTGGTTTTGGCTGAAAACCCAGGAGGACCCCTGGCCCTGCTCCCCAGCATCTCTGTAGTGCTGGTGACATGGGGAAGAAACACCCCCTGCTCTCCAAGAGTTGGGGTGCTACCTACGTCTCAGAGGCAGGCTGCCCAGAGCTCCTCCTTCCCATCCTGCCACGGGTAGGACCCTGTCTGAAATGTGGCGCCCGGTGTCACACACACCACCCGAAACCCGTCTTCCAAGCTGACCCCCCACATGCAGGCAGATGCCGTCGGCTGAGTAGCTTTTGTGGGAGCCGGATCAGGAGGCAAGCTGTCTGTGCTCTGTTCTGAACATGGAATAGGCTTTCATCCAGACCCAGGAAAAAACCTCGTGGGGGTGTTGAAGGGTCCCCGGCCGTTCATTCCTGTTTGATTTATGCTTTGGGTGCTGGATTTTTACTGAGCAAGATGAGGCAGGTCGGGCGCAGGGGTCCTGTGCCCTGGTGAGTGAGAGCTTGCGCGTCCGGTGACATGCTTTCCCTGCTGGCCGTGGGGGCGGGAGCTCCTGGGGCTGCTTTTGTGTCCCAGTTTAGCTATTCCTTCTGTGGCTGCAGCTGTGTGTGAAAAGGAGTAGAGGGAGGTAGACTAGCGACACCAGCATCGCCTGGTCCGGTCTGTGGGTCTCAGACACACACCTTAGAGGAATGTTCCAGGCAGGTCAGCAGTGTGGCACCACCTCTACCTTCTCTCAGCCGTGAGTCAAGCTGATAAGAACATGCGTCATGGGCTTTGCTGGCTTCACATAGGGTGGACACAGGGGTTGTATCTGTAGACCCAGAAGCTGATTCCCACGAGTGTGGCCGAGGAAGGGTTAAGCCGGACGCTGGTGGCTTCCTCCTCATCTTGTCATTGTCTCAGTGGTCTGCTTTTTCTCAAGCAGCATCAGTGGCTTAATTTATTTCCATAGTTACCTAGTGTATTTGAAAGCCAGTTATTTTTGCCTCACAAATCTTAGCTAACATCTGAACGGCCAGGAGGAAGCCAGAGGGCATGAAATCTCTACGAAATCTGCTGTGATGGTTTTCTTTTTCCGCCAGCTTCTGCCAGTGAGTCTGAAGTAGGCTTTGCAGGAATAAGCAGTGACCTTTTCAGCGTCTCTGTGGACAGGGAAACCAGCTATTCTGGAAAGTGTCCTCCCGTCCTCGACGTTGTTAGAATGCTAGATCTGATGTGAGGAGGCTTGGCTTCCAGAACCGAAGAAGCTAACAATGGAACTGGGCATTTCTTGTGGGAGCAAAGCGCCCCCTGAGCACCAGGGAATAGGGGCAACCTGTGGAGACTCTGGCACATGTGAAATTTTCTGTGGACTGAGACTCATTTACTGTGCCGCCTTTTAGGAGTGCGTTGAGATCATGGAAAAGGGGGACGCCACCTCTTGTCTCGTCTGCTGATCTTTTGTACCCCACGGGGACTCCTCACTTTCATCACTGTCCATCGCACAGGGGACCCCGGTCTTAGCACGCCTGAGGACGGAGCGTGCATCAGTCCCAAAAAGATAAACCAGTTGTTAGCGTTCGAGAAAGCATGTGGTGGTCAGTGGCGGTTTCAGGGCCACAACGGGCTTCTCCACTTTGTACATTTTTCTAGGAATTCAATATACACCTCTTGTTCCAGTTGAATTAACGGCTCCCTGAGGCTCTGTTGAGGGGGATGACCGTGGCTGGGATGACTCACAGGCCGTGATGATGGGTATTCTGTTCACAGGTTGCCACAGCAGATCTAGCTCTGCTGAGCAAAACCGCCACCGAGATGGCATCAGCTAGGACAAAGGCCGTCGTCGACATGTATGACTGATGTCCGTTGAGTTTCCATCCACGTAGGCGACATTATGGGGGGAACAGGGCACTGTCCACTGCTCAGTGACCCTGGTGGACCACCCTCCTTCTGGGGTGCGCGTTCAGGGGCAGGGAGGGGGACTGCCTGCACTTTCCACTGAGCACCGTCATTGTTCTCAGTTTGTTCTGCACCCTTGGGTGAGACACCCCATCTCCATGTGCAAAAGATGTGAGAAAAATGAGCTGCCCCTCAGGCCTCTGGAGGGTTCCTTGTTCAGCACTCGTGGCCCTGGGCAGCGCCCGTGCAGGAAATGGGTGAATAAGGAGCACACAGAGGGCGTGGAGACAGGAGCATCCCCAGGATCTTTCTGGGTTCACCGACTGGCTTGGGGCCCCCTTTGTGAATTACATCCTCATCCCGGGTCCCAGCCAGCGAATCTTGGCACGGGCTTATCGGAGGGGTCTGCCTGGGGGCCTGTGATTGAGATGCTGTTTGTCTCTTTAGTGTTTGTCTTTCGAATGCATATGGAGTAGTTTAAAAAAATAGGAGCATGACCAGAAGAACTTTTGGAAAGGTTCTGGTTGAAGCCACGTGTGCCTTGTGACTACCCAGTGGGCTGGTAAAACTTGCAGGGAAAAGCCCTGAACTGGACAGAAAGGCCTCCAGTGAAATTAGCCGTAGGGCATGGGATAGCTCACTTTTTTGTGCCTCAGTTTCCTCATTTGCAAATGGGCATGTGGTTGACTGCCCTTCTGCCATTGAGCCTACAAGTGTGCTAGCTCCGAGAACTGAGGTGACCTTTAAGTGGAGGCGTTGCCATGACGACCTCAGGCAAGCCCGAATAGAAGAGCCCTCCAGGCCGAGAGCTGCTCTCGGATGCCTGAACCCGCCTTCCTGGACTCTTTGGCTCCCTCACCAGTGTCCTGAGGGCCCCTGGGCATGCTTGGGATGCGCTAGGCTGACGCAGACCTCCCGAGGCCACGGGCTCAGCGTTGGCTCCCCTCTCAGGGTAGGGGTGCAGGAAGCCATCCCACCCTTGCGGCCCCCTAGTCAGGGACTGTCCATAGTCCACAGAAACAATGGAAAGACGGGGGAGGCAGGGGAAAGGCACCCCACCCCCCTGTGCCAGGTATCCTGAGAGTTCTGTATTTGCCACGTCTCATTCCCGCTCACCCCAGTTCTGGCAGGTGGAGGTGGTCTCTGTGGGGCTGGGGGGGACATGCCCGGGGTCCAGCCAGGGTCCAGACAGGGGTCTGGCACTGGCAGGTGGGGTCTCCCCTCACCATCCCCTGTCCCGCCCCCAGGCCTGGTGGTAGGGCTGTGGACAGATGTTGCTCTCACGTAGCAGCTGGGGTCTTGGGTTTTTGCACCTAAAACGAGGCCTGTTTGTGCACCGGCCGCGTCCGGGTGGACATGAAGACAGGCTTGAAGCCCTCTCGCTGCCTGGTGCCCCCCAGAGGCCCCGTCTCTGCTGTGCGTTGTGTCACCTGATGACCTTTCACTGGAGCCGTTTGATTGCAGTTGTCCCTTTGGGGAGACCGGCCAAGACTCTCATTAAAGGGATGATGAGAATGATGGCGGGAAGGTGGGCCGAGGGTGCTGGACGTGTTCTGGGGCACTTGCCAATGTGGTCCTAACGATTATGCCAGAAGCATTTCCGTTCCGTGTGGCCGTCCGTGTGTCCAGGCTCCTGGGTGGTCGGACACGCCAGGGTCAGGCAGGAAGCGCCCTGGGTCCGTCCCCAGAGCAGCGGCCGGCCTCCTCCCGCTGAGGCCTGGGGCCGGCGGGGCTTCGACGGGACGCTCCGGCAAGCACAGGGACTCTTGCTTCTGTCTTGCAGAATCGGCTACCCGATTCCGATGTTCGCGGGGTTCTGCATCATGTTTGTTTCCACTATTAGTAAGTGCCTGCTGTTTGCCTTGGAGTGGGGGTCACAGGCTGGGTCTGACGCCCAGGCATGAAGGCGACAACCTCGGGTGGGGGGCGCGGGGAATCTGGCATCGGTTAAGGGAGGGCTGGGGAGGGCTCCCTAGGGCCCGGCGCAGGCTCAGGCCTCCTCTCCCTGCAGTGTTCGCCTTCTCCAGCAGCTACGCCCTCCTGCTGGTCGCCAGGTCCCTGCAGGGCATTGGCTCCTCCTGCTCGTCTGTGGCTGGTAGGTCTGGAGCCCTGAGTCTCAGCGACCCAGGGGCTTCGCTGTGCCCGGGGCACCGCAGCATGGCCCGGCTGGCCTGGCGTGGAGCTGGGAGAATGAGGGCAAGCAGGCGCTGGCGGCGGTGCGGTGAGGTTTCCGGGGATGCCCTGCCTTCCCGGGCCCTGCTTGGCCTTCCCCTCTGGTTGATCTGGCAGGTCCGGGAAGGTCTCGTGGCTGGGAGGGAAGCTGAGTCCTGGGTTAGGATTCTTTGCTGCCCCCAGAGCTTGGCTTCTGACCATTTCTTTCCTCCCTAGGCTTGGGCATGCTTGCCAGCGTGTACACAGATGACAGAGAGAGAGGCAACGCGATGGGCATTGCCCTGGGGGGCCTGGCCATGGGGGTCCTAGGTGGGTGAGACCCTGTGGGGGAGAACTGGGAGGGGCCTGCCTGGCTGCGACAGAGAGGCCCCAGGCCCGCGGATGCGCCCACGCTGTCCCCCCTTTGCTCCCCACTTTCTTGGAGCTCTTGGAAGCTGGAGGGAAGGACCCTCACCTGGGAGGACCCTGGTGTCCTTCCTCCTCCCCCTAACTTGCTGTAACCTTGAGCAAACAAACCCCAAACCTCCCGGCCCAGATGTGGAACCAAAGCCCCAACAAGGTGCTGTGCTAAGGCCAAGATCCTTTCTTCTGGAACATTCTCTGAGCTGTGACTGCAGAGGACCGTCCTGTCCCTGTCCCTGCCTCCCACCGCCCTGGCCACCCCCCGGCCCTGCGAGGAGCGTGGGCCTCTCCGTCTGGGTTCTCCTCCCACATATCACTGGCCCCGGGGCGCCTGTGCTGCTTTGTGAGGAGGGGGCCTCCCCACCTTGTCCCGGGCTCCTGAACAGTGCAGCTCCCTGTCCTGACCCCGCTTCTCTCTGTCTACTTTTGGGGTGCTGCTAGTAGCTCGGTGCCTACATCTGAGGTGCAACCCTGAAGGAAGTGGCCAGGCCACCCCACATGGCTGTGGAGCATGTGGGGGAGCCAGCCCCAAGAAACCACTGGGTGGGTCTGGCGAGGGGCACCCCCACAGGCCCGGCCTCCTTCTCTTCCACCAGTGGGCCCCCCCTTTGGCAGTGTGCTCTACGAGTTCGTGGGGAAGACGGCGCCGTTCCTGGTGCTGGCTGTCCTGGTGCTCTTGGATGGAGGTGAGTCCACGGGGGTCCTCGGCCCCCGGGCCCGGGGCCTGGGCAGAGGGCAGGTGCTCAGGCCGCGCTTCCCTCTCTGCAGCTATTCAGCTCTTTGTGCTCCAGCCGTCCCAGGTGCAGCCGGAGGTAAGCTGCCAGGACAGGGGGGCACGGCGGTGCCCCCTCCCCCCTCCTCACCCATGTTTTTCCTTGACAGAGCCAGAAGGGGACCCCGATCACCACGCTACTGAGGGACCCGTACATCCTCATCGCGGCAGGTGGGGCTCTCCCTATCCCGCCCTGTCTGTTGCCTCAAGGTCAGGCAAGGTCGGGGGCTGCGGGTGGATGGCGAGGACCGCTTTTCCTTTTGCTGCTGGGAACCGGCTCCAGAAAACCATAAAAGACAAAGACGTTTTATGACCCACGATGTGGTGTTCCTGCCCCTGAGTTCTGCGCCTCAGCCATGCACCTTGCTCGTTTTCCCTTTGGGGCCAGGTAGTCTGGGGCGTGCAGGTGCCCGGCCGCAGAGGTCCCTCTGGGCTGAGCTTGCTCACGGCGTGTGTCTGGTCTCTGGCCTTCCCGGCAGAGGTCTCGTGTCTCAGGTGGGTCTGACTCACCTCGGCGTGTGCAAATAGGGGCGTCAGCAGAACAGATGAGGAGGACCCAGTCATTTTAACATCCTCTCGTCCTTCCTCTAAGTGTCACAAGGATGAAAAAACTCGTCATCGTGTGAGCGCCTGACGTGATGGCAGCGCAGTGTTCTTTGCACTGGGATTCTGGCGGGCTAGAGGTTCTGGGGTCACACACAGGAAGCCCCCGGCACGCAGGGACGGGTGTGTCTCTGGCCTGGATGACAGCAGCTCTTTGCACAGTCCTGAGATGTACAGCTGATTCTAAAAAAGAGATCCCTTGGCAGCGCCCCGAGCAAGAGGCCTCATTAATGAATTGAACTCTGGTTCTTCATTAATAAATAAGCCAGATGAGTTCTCAGGGGCCCTCTCGTTTCAAACTTTATGACTCTGGGATTCTTCCTGTTTGTAGCAACTACATCAAAAACCAGTGATCCCTACTGGCTCCTTCACCTGTAATTTTTATCTTGACAAAGTAGAAGTATCTGAGCTGATCTTTCTCACTCTGAGCATGTGGGGTTGAGTTGTTTGGAAATGGTGGGGGACACTTGAGACCCCAAGGCACACTGACCCTCTGTTCCTCTCAAGGGGCCATCTGCTTTGCGAACATGGGGATTGCCATGCTGGAGCCAGCTCTGCCCATCTGGATGATGGAGACCATGTGCTCCCGGAAGTGGCAGCTGGGTAAGGTTGGGGGGCTCTTCGATTCTCGGACTTCCCTCCCCCGCTGGGTCTCCTCACTGTAACTCTGTTGAGCTGCTTGTGTGGATGATAAAGTGATTCTTTCTGTTTGATGCTCAATGGGGTAAGTGCTTAGGGCAGCAATGAGCTTTGGGGTGTTTGGGCTCCAGGTTTTGTAGCATCCCCAGTGGAAGTAGAATTACTACAGAGGCATCAACTCTGGGCAGGCATGAGAAAGAAAAAATACATCTAGCATCTCCCCAAGCCCCTGAAATGGACTAGTTATATGAAATGTCTGGACAGCAACAAAATTTATATGAAAGAGACTTAGCAACAAACTTAGGTTTTAAAAGGATGAATTTTTTAAAGTCATTATTAAATTGGCAAGGAATGCATGCTTATGAAAAACCAAAGCACATAGATTGAGAAGGCAAACATGTTAAAAACTTCGTGTTTATTGAAAGCGTCGACAAATTTCTTGATATACTTCGCCCTTTTTTTTTTTAGAATAGGTTGTTCTTTCTTGTTGATGCTAAGAGTTCTTTGTCTATTAAGATAATACTTCTTTATCAGATATTTCGCAATTGCTCTCCTGCCTTTGTTGTCTGTCTTGAGCCTTGATGGCTGGCTTTTTTTTTTTTTTTACTACTCCAGACATTTAAACACCCGAGTGATTTAGTTGTCTTCCCCTTTAATACCATTAGCATTTCACATAAAGTTCAGAAGGGCCTTGTCCAGCTAAGATTTTTTTAATTCAGCCATATTTTCCTTGAATAAGTCTATGGTTGGTTTTTTTTTACATTAAAGTCTTGGATTTACACAAAATTAATTTTGCCCTATGTGTGCGTGGGGATCTGCTGTTACGGCTTCTGTCTGGCCGTCTCCTTGTATTCCTGACGCTGCTCCGTTGGATTTTTCTCATCCTTGTCATGCTCAAAATAACTGTTTGTTCTTGGGTCTTTTTTCTGGAATTTCTTGCCCCACTGGTGTGCTTGTCCGCCTGTGTTATTACCCTCCTGTTTACTTCCTGTGGCTTTAGAAGATTGTTTAACATCTGGAAGGATAGTCCCTGCACAAATACTCCTTCTTTTCATTTTCATTTTTAAAAATTTGATTGAGGTAGCATTGCTTTGCAATACTGTATGTGATTTAGGGGTGTAGTTCACTTCTCTTCAGTTATTTGTTACCATTCTAGAGCTCCTACCCAGGCCCAAATAGTCGTCAATCAAAAGCCAGTGTGCTCCCCTCCCTTTTGCTCCGCACCCCACCCTCCCTGTCTGGGGCCTCAGTTCTACATCAGAGCTCTGGGCTTTGCCTTGGTTTAGTTTTGTCTATCCCTTTGCTTTATTTCTTTTTTAAAAAAATTTATTGATGCATACAAGAACTGAGGTGTAGGCCAGAGAGTGGGGGGTGAGAGGATTCACCAGAGACAGAACGGGGACTAGAACAGGTGGATCTACTGAAGTACACCACTGAGGGGAGCAGCGGGCGAGGCAGGAGAGGTCTGCTGCGCCATGTGGGAATCTCCCCAGCCGGGGATCGAACTCGTGCTGCAGTGGCTGTGGCTAGCTTGACAGTGCTGAGACTTAACCCCTGCGCCACCAGGGAGGCTCCCTTTGCTTTATTTCTTTATGTTCCATATACAAGTGAAATCACCTGGTATTTTCTTTCTCCTCTGACTTATTTCACTTAGCATTCTCCCCTCCACCTCCCTCTTCTCATCGCAAATGGCCTGAGTTTGGTTTTTTTTATATTCGCTGAGTAGTATTCCTTTGCCACACACCCTTGAAGACTTTATTGCTTATCCTTCCTCCAGACATACTCTTTTTTTCCTAATTCTCTCACTCACATGTTGTCATCGTTGGTGGAGAGCCTGGGTTCTGAGCAAGGTGACCCCCCTTCCGCTGGCCCCCAGGGCTGACCCTGTTCCCTCTTTCTGGGGTCCTGTGGGATTCTGGCCCTGGTCAGGCCTGTCCCTCCTCCTCACCACAGCTGGCTTGGCCCGCGCCCCATTCCCTCTGGTTCCACATTGAATTGCTGTGTTTCCTCATCAAATAATCCTTTATAAAAAAGCCTGAAGTGACGCGGGAGTGAGATTCTCAGAATTCTAAGGGATGCTAACGGGTGTGACTTGGTAGCTCAATAGTGGGGATGATGTACAACCATCTGGATAGACTGAAAACCCCTGATTTTTATGGTGGTTGAATTAGTTCCCAAAACAAAACCAAAAACAAGCCCCAAGCAACAGGAGTCATTCAGCAAAGGAGCAGAGATTCTTGTTGCTGAACTATGGCTAGTTCTTTGCCAGGAAACTTAAGTCTGAGCTTCCTGGCATTCAAGGCAACAGAGAAAACCCCGAGACCCTCAAACCTGCCACTTTGCACAGGGGTGGGCTTTTTCTTACCTGGAGTTGGCGAAGAGCAGCTTTGCAAAAGACCAAGACATTCTTCCCGCCTTGTTCTGATACCTGCTGCTGTTAACGCAACCGGCTGCGGCGTCTCCCCTCTGGTCCTGGGGTGATTTGGTCTTCAGGGATTTCCACTGGGTGTCATGACCCTGTGTCCAGAGCCGGGTCTGGATGAGCTCTGGGGCCGAGCTGCGTCTCTGGCGTTGCTGATATCTCCACTTAACCCACTCACCGCACTAATTGAACGTGTCCTGGCTGAGCAGGGCACTTAGCTGCTTTGCCCTCTTCCTCTCCAGACACAGCCTGGGGCTTGAAATACAGCCAGAGAGCCTGGGCCCTGGTGAGATAGCAGGCCCAGGCCGCCTGGGTTTCCTCAGGAGACGTCCCGCGGGGCTTGTCACGGCCCCCCATGTTCCCTGCTGGCTCTGCGCACGTCCACCGGCAAAGCAGCGCTCCCTGCCGCGGGGGTGGACTTGGGATTTTCAAGAGAAGCCCAGGTCCAGACCAGTGTGAGGGGGGAGAAACACCCCGCTTGAGCTGGGGCCAGTCTCTGGGAGCCCCAGGGCCCCCTGAAACTTGAGACAGCCCCCTGTGGCGCGTGCAGGGTGAGGGCCCAGCCTCCAGGCCTCTTGTTCAGGGCCTCTGTGTGAAGGGGACGCCCTTCCACCTTCCGCTTCCCCCGTCATTCCTGGGGAGAGATCCTAAGGCCTGGTGTCCAGGCAGAACCACTCTCCTCGCTTCCTGACTGCTCCGGCGAACGCCGGGTTTTGGTCCAAAACTTTAAGGGCCAGTAAAGATGGCGCCTCCCCTGTAGTCTAGAAGGCTTCCTCGCCGGCTGCCTCCTGACGCCCCGTGTTCCCCTTGGGGTTGGCCCTGCACTTGGGTTGGTGAAAAGAGTCATTTCTCTCTTCACCTCAAATCCTGGGCCAAATGTCCTCTCCCTGACATCGAGGCTCAGGGACCCAGAGTGCACAGCGAGGCGGAAGTGCCCTGCAGGAAGCTTGGGCTTGGTGCAGCAGGCCCGGACAGGGACGAAGCCAGGCTTTCTTCTGTTTTTTCCAGCCCGTTAGTCTCTAATGAGATGTGAGATGGAAGAAAGGGGTCCATTCAGCTGTGACCCCAGCCATCTGTGACCTTCTTCGGCCTGTCCTATGCCGGCCTGGCTGGGTAGCAACAGACAAGATTGTTGCCAACAGTCTGTGGTTCCCAGATGTGGGGATTTAGCCCCCTTGACCCTCCCTTAGGAGGGGCCCACTGGGACCCTCACCCACTCTGGCTCCTGTGAGTCTGGATGACTTCTGGGTGGGTGTCCAGCACTGGTTCCCTGTAGAGCAACCCCTGCTCCCAGTGAATCTATGCGCTTTCTCCGGGCTCTTTGGCGTTCTCTCTGGAGGTCTCACCTCAGAGCTACCTCCCCATCCCCCCCCTTTATCCATCTCTCTAGGCCCAGGTGCCGCATTACACATGCGCACGCGGCCTCCTGCTCTCTGGGCCCAGGTGTCCAGCATCAAAGGCTCAGAGCCCGGTGCCCACACCCCAAGGCCTTCTGCCTCAACACAATCAAGGCCCCAGATGCAGCCAGAGAGGGCGGGAGGGCATAAACAAACCTGATTTGACTTTCTTTACCCTACACTACCCCTGGGCTTTGTGTATTAACATGGGGTTAATAGCCCCAGTTAATACTTTCTCAGCGAGTTGGGGTGTTGCATCGGGCAACACCACACAGATACATGGGAGTCGTGGAGCAGGCTGCACAATGCAGGATGCTGCTCAGTGAGTGAGATCCTGGCCTTTTTATTTCCAGAGTAATCATACAACATCAGTTACAGAGGTTAGGAGGACAAGGAGAACAAAATGGGTGAAACCAAAGAATGTGTTCTTGTCACTAGGGGCTTTGGGGGACGTGAGTCTGCTGACCAGATAATTCTTACCTGTTTGGCGACCAAATGTTGTCATCGAAGCTACACCCCAGACCCTTGGGTTTGGTGCTAATCTTATCAACAAGGCTTTCCCCTGATCAGCTTCTGGGGTCCCTCGTCATATCGGTCTTCAGCCCCCCGGGCTTTCCGGTCGTTGCGCAAGTCCGGAGTGTGTTTATGCATCTGCGTTCAGCCTCCCGGGCGTTGCCGGTCAGACCTCGTGGGGCAGCCTTCCCAGAGTGATCGAGCTTTCTGCTCTTGGTTGATATTGAAAGGCGCCTTGTAAGGTTTTGCTGTGACTGACTGATGGGGCAGCTCTGACCTTGTCCAGGAAGGCAGAACTGCAGGTGACAAGTGGTGGCCAAACAGGCTGCTTAAGCTTAGCAGACCCACACTGGGGAGAGGCCTAGAATAAATTCCGTTGCACTTGCAGGTGATGCAGATTTGGGAGGATAGAGCTGGCCAGCTAGCTAGATTCTAAAAAGATTTCACTCCACAGGCAGAAATGAAGGCCTGAAGGAATGGGGCGTAGTTTTGGGGTGCCGGGGGCTGGTGGGGAGGACGGGGAGCCCAGCCAGGGGTGCTGATGCCCTGTGATGGCGAGTTGGGGCCTGGTGGGAGCTCTGGACGGTGCACTGCAAGAGGGCCGAGGCGGGTGAGGGCCCCCCGCGAGCGGGGCAGGGATGAGGGGCCAGCAGCAGATTTGCCCGTTCCCTCCCTTCCTGCGATCCACGCGCCCGTCATGGAGCTGGGCTGGGTCAGTTCCAGACACCATGTTTCAAGATAAATAACTTGCCCTAGTGTTGACCTGGGGATCCTGTCACCCCCAGAGCCCTTTGGTGTTTGGCCTGAGAAGCCAGGCCACGTGGGGTGGCGTCTCACCGCTGGGGCGGGCGGGGTTGGAGCCTCTTCTCTCGGCCCCAAAGTACAAACCAGGACCAGAGATGGGGAAGTCGTAGGTGTCGTGTGAGGAGCCTGGGCCCCCAGTAGCAGCCGGCGCGGGGGTGCGGTGTGGGCTGTCGCAGAGGGCAGTGGGGTCCAGGCCCCGGGTCTCCTAGCCAAGCTGATTACCCCTCTGGAACAGCAGTGGCCAACACGGGGTTAACGTTTTGAAAGATCAATTGCCAGCATTTACAAATGAGGTGATTTCAACTAAGCATTCAGAGTTCCAACTCCTCTAGAAAAATCAGGTCTTCTGATCTGGGACTGCAGCCCTCAGGGGAAGGACTGTTTGCAGAGGCGGCAGCTGCTGGTCCACAGCCCAGCCCCCGTTTCCCTTTTGTTCCTCTGACACTGAGGCTGAATTCCGGGGCTCTTTGTCCTGCTACCCGTATGCCCCTTCTCTTGCACTTGGCGCATCGCTCACGCCTCCTCCTGAGACAGACACAGCGGTCAAGGCCAGGTCTCTGCCGCTGCCGGGAGCGAGCGCCTGTCGGCCTGGGTGCTCAGCGCACCACGCGGGTACCTCTGTCACGTCCCTCGTGACGCCATGGCACGGCCCGGGCTGTGATCAGGCCGCGTTGTGGGCACTGCCTTCACTGCAGCTGGCACGTGCCTCGGTGGTGTTGGCTAAGGCCCATTACGCCTGACAATTACCCGCCCGAGTATGTGGCTGAGGGTGACGGAGATGGTTTCCTGGAACATGAATTGAGATTGCTCTTGTTGTTATTGCCCAGAGCACCAAGTCTAGAGTGACTTGGTTTTGGGTTCGCTCCTGGAAACAGTCACGTGGACGTGTGTCCTGCACCCGAGGTGCAGCCTTTCTGGAGTCCTGGGGAGGGAGGCGGCTTCCAGGCTTGGGGCAGGGGCAGCGCGGGCCTCCTGGAAGAGGCGGGGCAGGCTTGTCCGCTGGAGTGCTGGCTTCCGCCTGGACCAGAAAGGCCTCGGGTCCTGCGCATCTGGAGCGCCGTGGGCACATGCCGACCATCCAGTATCTGCCACGAGTGGCAGATTCATGTGCCTGCGTGACTGAGAATAAAGGCGCTGGCCATCTGTGGGCCAGGGGTAGAATCAAATCTGCGCTCTGTGATTTCAAGAAAAAAACACTGCAATGAACTGTCTTTGGAAAAGAGATTGTCCTGTGTCCTCGCCATGGGTGGGGACCAGAGAGAGCCGATGTAGACAGACCCCAGGCCGCCGAGCCTGAGAGACTTGACTGGGCTTTCTGCTCAGAGTGGAGGGTCCAAAGCCAGCAGCGGGAAGTCAGCTCCGGCTCCAGCTGAGCCCAGGGACGTGAGGTCTCTCTCCTGGCGAACCTTCAGCTTTGCACTTGAAACTGCCAGGCACATAGGATGTGGCCACCAGAAATGACCATGGAGACATGGGTTTTTTTGTTGTTATGTGCACATGTGCATAAGCTGACTGACAAAGGCAGGAGGGAGGGTGGCAGGTAGAACACTGTTTTGTTCTTGGAAAAACGAACTCCTGTGCACACACATTTACATTTATATACCAACGCACACGGGGGTATAACTGATTGGGAGAGGTGCTTTCGGGTCATCTTTTTCTCTTGTTGCTTCATGTTCCCTGGTGTCGTCAATGCCTGTGTCTCATCCGTCATTCAAATAATGAAGGAGCAGGGCAGGTGCAGGGGCTGGCTGGCCAGGCACGGTGCCCCAGTTGTCCGGCGTGGGGGGCACATGCTGTCTCTCTCGGTCAGTGGGCAGCTCACTCTCGGGCAGAGCTGGGGGCGAGATGAAGCAGTTGATAGAGAAATGAATTTCATTTCTGGAGTGTCTCGGCAGCTTTGTGTGGACAGGCCCGCCCCGCGGCGCGAGGACCGGCCACCGGATATTAGCTGCTCCGGTGCTGGCGGGGGTGTCGTTTCGCTGCTCTAATCACTGCAGTGATGTCTGACAATTATTAGTTTTTCTAACATTTGACTGATATCAGTACTGATACGGTGTCCTTTCATAAATTTACAGGCATTGCTTTTTTGCCAGCGAGTATCTCTTATCTCATTGGAACCAATATTTTTGGGACACTCGCACACAAAATGGGGAGGTAAGATGAGATGAAATCTGTGCCGCTCCGTGTGTAGAGACGGGTAGTTAAAAAAAAATTCTAAATGTTTCTGCCTTAGCTGTGAGAAAGGATTGTCTTGATTTCCATTGAATAGTTGAACTTGGGGGAAAGCTTTTCTCTAAAAATTATCATTGATGATGCTTTTTAGAAAAAAGATTTATTTTATTTATTTATGCATACAAGAACTGGGGTGTAGGTCAGAGGTGCAGGTGGGTGAGAGGATTCACCAGAGACAGTGGGGAGCAGAACAAGTGGATCCACTGAAGTACACTGCTGAGGGGAGCAGCGGGAGAGGCGGGAGAGGTCTGCTGTGCTATGTGGGAAGCTCCCTGGCTGGCTTCAGGCTTCAGTGGCTGGTGATAGCTTCATAATGCTGAGACTTTAATCCTTGTGTCACCAGGGAGGCCCCAATGTGCTTTTGTTCTTTGACAGGTGGCTTTGTGCACTTCTGGGGCTGGTCATCGTCGGAATCAGCATTTTATGTGTGAGTAAAAGATGACAGTTTGACAGGTGGAAACAAACTGTGAATCAACTTTTGCTTTGGGCAGGAATCACCAAAAATTAGTTTATAGTCCTTTGACGTTTGTCTGAATTTACTTTTACTAAGAACTTTCCTTTTTTTCTGATTTAAACAATCATCTTAAATGCTTTTGAACCAGACTATACAAGGGGTGCATTTTATTTTAATTGGAAGTTTTTAAAGAATGTTTTATTATGTTTACTTTTCACTCTTCCCCCACCCCCACCCTTAACTGTTGAATCTTAAACACTAGGGTAACTAGCCTGAAATAACAGCACAGTGCTTTTCTAGACTAATACATTTTCTGCCCCTGGCTGGCATCTACCCCCAATGAGACCTTCTTGTTCTTGTCAGAAACGGAACGTGGACCCATCTGGACTTTCACCTGCAACTAGTTTTTTTTTGTAGTTTGACAAAACAAAATCTGTTTCTGCTTCAACTTGTAGAGATTTGGGGGTTCAGTTCTCCCTAAGCCCTATTCTTCCTCTTCCTGTTCCCTCAAAAGGAAACACGGAGCAGACCAGAGACCACGTACTTGTAAGACTTTCCAAGGTGACTTAGAGTTTACGTTGCTTTATTTTAGCATGATGCTTATTTCCTCTTGCAGATTCCTTTTGCAAAAAACATTTATGGCCTCATTGCTCCCAACTTTGGAGTTGGTTTTGCGATCGGTAAGTCGCACAAGCCTTGTGCCCGAGGGGAGGACTTGGTTTTCCCTGTCACTAAGCAGGATCTCCTCTTATGGGGGTTGCTCACCCTGACATTTCCAGAAGCTTGAGGGGAGCTATGGGCAGCTGAGCTCCAGTACAGCCTGCTAGTCACCCACAGAAAGCTGACTGCTCCCACACGCCGGTCACTTATTTCCTGAAAACCAGGACTTCTGAAGGTCTGATATTTACAGAAGCAAACACATATGCCACTGTGCTTTGGGCAAACACGAGAATCCTTCCCCTGGAGCACAATTGTTTGGGCTCAGCTCTGTGAATAGACCTTCTGTTTGAGGCTGGCTGCAGACTTGAGGTTTGCTTCAGAAACAGCGGCTGGTGACCTGGGAATCTTCCTGGGCAGAGGAGATGAGTGTTTGTCGAGGGCAGAACAATAATGTCAGGACAAATTTTGTTACCATTTGGGGCAGGCCCTTGTATACTTTTCCCCTCATTAATAATATGCAGGTTGGCCACAGTAGAAGCAAGTGCTCAGCCTGCCGGAGGATAGAGGCAGGTAGAAGAGTAGAATGGGCAGCCCTGGCTGGCTCCGGCGGGTCACACCCCTGTGTCTGAGTCCCCCCAAAGCATCTTCACAGCATCAGTCACAATCTGAATTCATTTTTCAATTCTTTGCCTAAACTCATCCAACCGGGCTGTTGCGCCCATCTCCCTAGCACCTCGCGCGTTAAACACGCAGCAAATGCTACTCTAAGGAGAGGAGTTTCCCTCGTCTACCTGCCTCTGATACCTGTGCAGGTGGGGGAGCTAATACTGAGTACTCTGCTGAGTGTGTTCACAGAAACGGTCTCATTTCAGCCAGTCGTGCACAGCCCCATTTTACAGATGGGAAACCCCATTTTATAGGTGAGAAATCTTCAGAGAGCTCCAGCATGGCCCTGCTCACCTGGCCAGGGATTTGAATCCAGAACTGAACACACGTGCTTGCTCTTTAGGCAGCTCGTTCCCTCCCTGCCCAGTATCCAGGGGACCGGAGATGCCAGGACGGGTCTTGGCGGTGCTGTTGTTATGAGCAAACTTCTTGGGATTTTAGTTTCCTGGGTAGTGCCGGGCGGTCCCTCTGACTCCTCCAGGTTCTAGAACCCACTGCTCCTCCCTGGAACCTTCCAACTTTAATTCTCACTGTCCACGGGGCCCCCCTGGTGAGGCTGGGGAGGAGACTGGGTGAGCATGTGGGGTGCCCACTCTTTGAGGAAGCACAGTGGGAAGCAGGCTGGGGGCCACCCGGCCGGTAACTCGCCACCCTCTGGATCTGAAGGATGGAGACGGAGCGGCCAGAGGACTGGGGGCCTCACCGGGAATTCAGGCCACTAGCGGGGGGCTCTGGGCGAGGCAGGTAGAGTCAGGCCTCACCTGGGTTCCAGCGCCAGCTGCCTCTGCCCCCTGCCCTTTGTGAGGTGTGCCGCGGGGCGCTGCCTCTAGACTTACAAGGGGCGGTGAGGAGCCAATGGGGGGAGGTTGGGGCATGCTCCTGGCACGAAGCCCGTTGTCGGTCATGCCCGTTTTCCATGGACTGCCCTGCTGTCCGCAGGCATGGTGGACTCGTCCATGATGCCCATCATGGGCCACCTGGTGGACCTGCGGCACGTGTCGGTCTACGGGAGCGTGTACGCCATCGCCGACGTGGCCTTCTGTATGGGCTACGCCATAGGTAAGCCACCTGCCTCCTCCCCGCAGGGACAAGCGCCTCCCGGACCTGATCGTTGACTGTGTCTCTTGCTGTCTGCGAGATGCCGGGGAGAGCTTTGCCTGAGCCTCTGTTTCCTGACAGGTCCCTCTGCGGGTGGAGCGATCGCAAAGGCAATCGGATTCCCGTGGCTTATGACAATCATTGGAATAGTCGATATTCTTTTTGCCCCTCTCTGCTTTTTTCTTCGAAGTCTACCTGCCAAGGAGGAAAAAATGGTAAGAAAATTTAGGAGGTACAGAGTGTTTCCTGATCATTCGGGCATGGTCTTCTGGCGAGTTTCCTCATGGTTTAATTCTGAAATGGGCTTCTGCTGCTTTGGGGCAGAACGCACCATGCAGCGATGGTGGCGTGCCTTTTCTGGTTTATTCTTTCCAGGGCAGCTGTTTCTTCCGCTGTATTGAGCCGTATATTTGCACATTTGAAAAGTGATTTTTTGCACCTCGATTGGCAGTCATTGTAATTTTTTGTCAAGCAAATATAAACAGGGAGAGTTCACCTGAATTTTCTACAGTTCTTAAAAATCTTGGATATCATTTCTTTTGCCTCCTGCACTTACTCCTAAGATTAGCCATTTTTGGTGCTATTTGCTTTACTGATAACCTTTACCCTTTCGGTCTTGGTGTCTTTGTTCTTCTGGTACACGATTCTGGAGGTGACTTTAGTGGTGGCAACCCTGGCAGCACGCGAGCCCGGATAACCTTTCAGTGCATAGTGTCACAGCCGTATCGGCAGGACGTAGCATTGAATATAAAGTGTTCCCCTTTGAACAAATTCAGACTTAGCACTTCTAAATTTGGATTTTGGAATACCTCATCCATGTTAACTGTTCTGATAGCTGCTTTTCCTGGTGGTGGTACTTAAAATAATTTTAAGAATACTAAATGGCTATAGACACTGGCCCAGTGAAAGACTGTCATGGATTAAGAATGAATAAGCCAGGCAAGGGGAGACGGTGTTTCAGTGATTATGAGCAGATGTGAGGTCCGCTCGTGGGGTCCCCCGGCAAGGACATCAGTTCTTTCTGATGGAACTGAACTGAATTGGTCTCAGTGCTTTGGCATTTCCTGAACTGCCCTTTCAAGGTTTTCTTCCGAGAATGGATTTAAAGACTGTCTCAGACCCTAAAGTTAGATTACGTGCAGCCTTTATTTGTTCTGGGCATTTTATTTTTTGCATTCATTAGTTCTTTCAACAGGTTTAAAACACATATCCAGCCCTGAGCGCTGGTCTGTGCCCTTTATTCTGTAGGGCTTCACTAGAGGTGTGAGGTGGATATCATTTCTTTTGCCTCCTGCACTTACTCCTAAGATTAGCCATTTTTGGTGCTATTTGCTTTACTGATAACCTTTACCCTTTCAGTCTTGGTGTCTTTGTTCTTCTGGTACACGATTATTCATGACCCATTTGACTCAAAGAAGAGGCATGGAAGGCGTTGGGAAATATTCTTCTCCCTTCCTCTTGCTTGGACGCCTCTCCTGCTCAGCCCCCCAAGCCTTCCCTAGTCATCTCTAGGGGCGCCCCTGTCCACTAACCATCTTGGTTGGGCTGACCCCAGCCCAGAACATTGCCCAGGTCAGGGTCTGAAAATTCTCATGGAATTTTCAATGGAAAACTGTCAAGTGTTGCCATCCTATCAGTTTAAGCTTGAATGAAGGGCACCCCAACCCTTTCTGAGCACAAAAAGGGGGGAAAGACCTGCAAATGTTCCTGTCACCCAGGAGACTGAGACTCTTAGCAGGTAGTGAAAGGCTAGTGTGGGGAAATGCTAGAGGGAAAGACCCCCAAAACACGGATTCGTTAGCTCTGTGCCGGGCACACGGCAAATACGCCGCAGTGTGCTGCTATTCCAGTGTCACACTGCCCTGTGCCCCAGCTTTTATCGCACTCCCCGACTTACTGTGTCAGCCCAGCACTGCCCCCGAAGCCCCTAGTCTTTCCCCCCCGTGAGCCGCTGCCCTGGCTTCCTGAGCCCTGGCAGATGCCCGTGGCTGTGGTAGCGTCTGTTGGGTGGCACAGCACGCAGGATGGCTATCTGGGGTCCTGGAGGAAGTGAATGAGGCCAGAGGATGGGGGGGAGGGGCCAGGCTTGGCTGCCAGCTGCCGCTACCACCCACTGACTGGCAGGAGTCGGGCCTCGGTTCCCCACCTCTCTCCATATTTACGGTACTCTTCAGTTCACGAAAAAAGAAAAATGCTGAAGGGCGTGGAAGAGATGGTCCTGAAAGTGAAAGCAGTAAGAATGATGGGTTTCCTGAAAGCCATTTTCACTGTGAAATGTCAAAACTCTTCCTAAGTGCCTAACAGGATAAATCAATAAAAACTTGGGGGGAAATGTGCATCTTGCTGTCCATAATTGACGCCCATAATCGAAGGCATCACATCAGAGGCCATTTGACAGGCGTAGCCGTCAGATCTGGAGGTGGCTGTGGCAGCTGCTGCCTGCTCCTTGTGCCAGCAGAGCAGGAAGAAGCGGGTGGGAACCCACAGCACCTTGTGACAAGGGGGAGTGTGGCCAGACAGCAGCGTGCTGCGGAGAAGGAGCTGAGGCCGCCCACTTGAGAAAATCCAATACAGATGAGAGCCGGTCCACTTAGCTCCCTAATGCAGGGGCTGTGGAGCCAGAGCGAGGCAGACCGTCCTTCCTGGTCTCCCTCACCAGGCAGCATCTGAGAAGGTGGTGCTGGCATTAGCCTGTATCTCAGTCTGACACTGAGAGATCGAGGCTGCGTTGATGAATCCAAAGTTGTAGAGTCATGAGTTTATGAGCTGGCGAGTTTTTCTTCCATTTGGTTGCTGGGTTTCTGGTTTTTTTTTTTTTTTGTTTTGTTTTTTTTAAATAATCAACATTGAGCTATAATACATGGGGAGAAAAAAAAACCCTGTTTGGTACTGAGGTACCTTTGCAAGTCTATGGAATCTTCAGACTGTCATTTGAGGAAAACTGTTCCGGCTACATGACAACTGCTAGCAGCCCGTCATTCAGAATATTCAGCTGTGTCCTGCTGTGGAATTTTATTCAGGTTGAAGAATTATTTTAGAAGATAGGGCCCATTTCTTATATCTTACTCTTGAAATTTTGAATTGTTGCCCAGACAGGAATGTAGGTGGTTTGAGGACAGTCCTTCCCTTTTCCATCCATCCCTTCCCCTCCCCTCCCTTCCCCTCCCCTCCCTTACCCTCCCCTCC
>PVIJ01006035.1:0-96646 GCA_004024925.1 Scalopus aquaticus
GGGGGGGAGGCGGAGGGAGGGAAGGAAAAGGGCACAAAATGGAATAGAAAAGAGCACAAGGGACCATGGAGATGGATCACGGGTGAATTAGTGGTGGGCTACCCAAGGGGAATACAAAATGTAAAAGACATAAATAACAATAAAAATATATATTAAAAAAAATTTGCCCCCACATTCTGGGTTGCTGGCTGCAGGGTATTGAAGAAAGTGCTTTGAGATGTTCAGGCCAAAGGTGCCCCAGAGGTCCATCTTATTGATCAATTCTTAGTTAATCTCTGAAGTCAACCTGAACACTGGCTGAACGAGGGAGACCTGAAACCCTGAAGAGTAAATCATGGCAGACACCAAACAGCCAGCCAATGAGCTGAAATATGTACATGTGCACTAAATACTACCATTCTCATCTGTACAGGGCCAGCTTTTTGCATACACACTGACTGCACACACGTGCGCGCACGCGCGCGCGCACATACACACACACACACACACACACACACACACACACACACACACACACACCCCTAACCTATCCCATGGGTCGCACTCTTCCCTCATAGCCTGCTAAGCTAATTAGATAAACTGCTCCACAGTACATGTCTAATAACTGTTTCCAGTTTAATGTGTTGGTGTTCTTCCCATCCAGCCTGCTATGTTATAAAGAGGGTCTCCAGAACACAATATTTTGTGTCATTCTCTAATGGAAAGTTCAGGCCTTGGGATCTGCCTGTAGGGGAAGAATTTGGCAAAGGAAAATCCTTTTCCCACACCCTACAAATCACAAGGCTTGGGTGACTGCCTACTCCCTCGACATAAAGCTGGCTCCAAGTCTAAACACACACATATGGTGTCCAGCTGCCTCTCGCTTCAGAGTCAAAGACTTGGCCTTCCTCTATGTCTTCCCCAACCTACATTCCATCACCTCTTCATAGATCACTGATGGGAGCCATATGTTCAGAATTTGCATGCACTGTATTCATAATGGAAAACTCTAGTCAGACTTCTGCAATAGATATCTGGATGTCAGCTTCATTAAATTTCTCTGGACACAGAGCAAAGCCATTTGGCAGTCATATGTCTCCCCATGTCTTATAGAAGTAAAATAATAGTTTACACTTAGGTAGACTTCCTTGACTGTAGATTCTGAAGATTTTGTAAATATTCTCACAAGCATATGATTCCCTGTCATCTGGTTAGACTAATATATCACTTTCAGAGGTGAAACTTAACTCTTTACATTTCTAAATACTTTCCAATCTGTCCTCACATAGAAAGATATTTACACATACATTAGTGTGTCATTCAGTTGCAGAAGCCTGTATTCTAGCCTAGACAGATGCTTGCCCATGGCCTGATCTGTGCCAATTTAGCACTTGTTTGTACAGTGTCTTATATGGTCCTCTGATTGCTTCCGATGTTTTAAGCGGATCTCGGCAAGCATATCATCACAGCCTGGTGCCCTGGTCAACATAAGATAATCCTTACATAGCCTGCAAAATCCCCCACAGTGGCAAGCATACAGTAGGAACTCTAAAGTGAAGGAATGGTTGAATTGCATCAATCTATTCTCTCATAATGTTAGAGGAAGACATTTTAAAATAAATAAAAGTCAAGGCATATGGGTGGGAGGAGATAATAACTATTAAACAATAACACAATGGCACATGAATCTAGACATGTGTTAAAATTCATAGACGTATTCTTGTACTTCCCAAAATCAGGTTTACTGTATAATGAAATTTTAAAAATCTAAGTAAATAAATGAACACATTTTACTTTAACAACTGTTCCCTCACTAATCTTAAAACTTACTCTAATCCTTATTTCCTATCCAGAATTGGGTAAAATGCTTCTTTCAAATAACCCTGAATCTCTTAGAGCCAAGTTCTTCGAACCACTTTTTAGAAATCAGAGGTTGCAATATGCAAGCTAATGAAAGGAAACTGAAATTCTTAGTAAAATGAGCTTAGACTAGAGTCTATTCCAAGTCCAGTGTTTTTTCACTGGACCACAGAGGTCAAATAATATAAAACTGTTTTATTTATATGTTTATATCCTTCCTCATACCACAAAGGATAATAATACATATAACATTACCTATTAAAGTGATATTAACTAAAAGATCAAGAAAAAAAAGTAACAAAGCCAGAGCAAAGAGTACGACACTGATATTCAAGCCATAGTTTCCTACATGGTTAATAAAATTGTAGCTGCAAATTTGCTCCAAACATCCTGGCAGCCAAAGCAAAAATACCAGATTTGTATTGTCCATGAGGAATAAAAGCATACCAGTTCCTCAGGATATATGAAGATTTTCCTGGCACTTAGTTCTAAATTCTCACGTGGGGATGTCATTTAGAGGACACTGAATAATAAAGTATCTGGATGATACTTCAACAATATCCTTATAATACATTTTTAACTAGTTCAGCAGGATTCTAAAAAAAAAAAATCCAGTAAAAAAAATATTCCTGGGTCAAAGAAATTAACAGCCCCCCTTTGAGTCTGATTTCCCCATTTGTGAAAATTGGATGTTGGACTAGACACTCTAATTCTCTACCAGCTCTGACATTCTTTGACTCTGTGACTTAAATTTTCTTTTTTCACCAACTTATGTCATCATAGATAATCTTTTAATTGCATATATGTATATATGTAGGTATATCCTCAAGAATCAGTCTCAAGTATAGATATAACAGACAATTCATAATCTAATACACTAACCATAGAAAGGCTTCCTCACACCTCTCATAGGAGTTCCCCCTGACACACCAAAAAAAAAAAAAAAAAAAAAAAAAAACCTCTATAGGCCCTGAAATTTTGCTATTCCTTGGTCAAGAGGTGAGAGAATTGAAGAAAAAACTTATTGACCACCCACTATGCGCTGGATACTTCTACATGGATTTTATTTCATCCCTTTATCATAATCCTGAGTTAGGGATTATTATCCCTGTTAAGGAATAGGCTCATGGTGGATTTATGCTCCATCAACCACTAAGCCAGAACTAGGGTTTCTAGAATTCCCTTCCCTTTTACAATTAGTTCAGATTTAGCATGGGCCATGAGAGAGGTTTTACATGAGACTTGACATGGAAATGAAGCAGCCGCCATCATCTTTTCATGCCTGGATGGTCCGCCAGGGTGACCAAGCGGGTACTGTCACGGTCTCTTCTTTCCTGGCTCTTGCATTTGGCATGGGGCAGTGTCTGACACCTCCCCCTCCCGAAATTGCTAAACCTCCACCTTCAGCTTCTCTGATTCTGGGGCAACACACCTAGGCTACAACTCCTCCAGTTGCATGGGATCTTCTGCAAAGTCTCTAAAACCGGGGGTCAGGTATATATTTAGTTCTATAATGAACTATCCCACCCTTCTCTGCGGGACGCCCCCATCTTTGAAGTTGGAGACACTGACAGGCGGATGTGGATGCAAGTTTGTCCCCAAGGATTCTAGTGTGTCTTTGTGAGTTCTGGCTGGTCCGCATGGCCCTCGTCTGACTTGCACACCTCTTCTTCACAGTCATCTTTCCTGACTTCAGGCCCGACGGACTTCAGGCCCAGCACAATACAGAAGCAACAGCCTGATGCGAATGCTTAAATCAGCTCCCACAATTCTATTAGGTCAAATTCTCATAATAAAACCTGTGTTTCCTATCACCCCAATGGTTCTGCTTCTTAATTCAACATTGATTGATACAAGGCTCAAAGAAGTAAAATGATGTGCTCAAGCTCACAAAGGTGGGAGCAGCATTGTAGATTAAAATAGATTTATCTAACTCCATGACTTAATTACCTACATAAGGAATTTTCTGTTCCCTAAGCTCTGATGAGAATGAGCACTGATTTTCTCAGGGAGATAATAAGTAATTGTACTCAGCACTCCAAGTTCCCACACCCCGCTTTATTTTCTTGCATAGAATTGATCATCGTTTAGCAAAATTACATTGAACTACTATATTTCGTACAGTCTGCCCAGTCCTCTAAAAATAATCTCCATGGGGGAAGAAATGGGCATTTGTTTTGTTTATTGATCTCTCTCTAGTACCTAGAAAAATATTTTGCACATAGCAGATGCTCAATAAAGTATCTGTGGTTAAATTAATAGAACTATGTCATACAGCCAACAGGGACAGCACTTTGGAGTAATAAGAAACAGTAAAAGAAAATATACTCAAGAAAAAAATATTATAAATGTTTCTTCAAATAAAGCTAATAGTAAGAGCAATGTGTTTTAATAGTGCCACGAATTCATATCAACCTAATATAAAACCACCATTAATAATAACACAAACTCAACCATATTGTCCCTGGTAACCTGTCACCTCTAACACTAGCTCAGTCATACAATAGTGTGACATTTTTAAATATCCCTACATGCAAATGCAGTGCATTACACTGCTAAGGGGAGCAGCAGGCGAGACAGGAAAGGTCTGCTGTGCCATGTGGGTCAGCTCCCTGGCCGGGGATCGAACTCATGCTGCAGTGGTTGCCCTTAGCTTCATAGTGCTGAGACTTAACCCCTTGTGCCACCAGGGAGGCCCTAACCTTTCATTTTATGGGTGAGGAAACTGACTGTTTGCCTAAGTTCACACAGCTAAATCTGGGTCTGAGTCTCTTACTACCTAGAATCAAATCTCTACTGTGACTCCTCTAAGTAGTAAACGGAGAATAATACTATCTAAGAGTTGACATGAAAATTAAAATGAAATGATATATGAAAAACACTTAGTACAGTGCCTGGGACATAGTAATCATGTTAGTTAGCTCTCCCTTGCAGACACATATACAGATATCCCCCCCACCCTATAGCCAATCAGTACAAATCTTTCCCCTTCTCTCCTCCTTTGTCCATATATTCATATAATTCATAGGTATTTATACCTAATGTATATATGTATAAGTATATATATATATACTTATATATATATATATAAGTATAAGTATACTTCTATATATACATAAGTAGCAAATATATAAGTAGCAAAGCTTATTTAGGTGTGTGTGTGTGTGTGTGTGTGTGTGTGTGTGTATGCTACTTATTTTAATTATCTTTTGTGATGATAATTCTGGAACCACCTTAGGAATTTAAGGAACCCCAATAAAAATTAAAAATGCAAACTTCAAAACAGGGACACTTACTTGCTGAATAAACAGATTCATAGCTGGGTTTCTTTAGCTAGCATATTCCAATGGTACATTTTAAATTGAAATTGTTTACCAAAAGTGCATTTACTGAGTACCATTTCAGTATGAGGAGCAATGGCAGAATTCCAGGCACACCTGCATTCATTTCAAGCCATCTGGAACATTCCTGATATCCTCATTTCCCCTGGAGTAAGTTTGATGGTCCCCAGGCTGTTGTCTGTCCTCCAAAAGTTGATGAAAAGGAAAAGAAGTCACTTTTCTGGGAGGTCTACTCTGAAAAGGCTTTAGTAGAATCTTTACCAAATTTGGCATTTTGCCTACAGCTCCTTGAAGGCACAAATAAATGGAGAAATGGTGTGGATTGATTGGCAGTAGAATATGTGGGGAGTAATTCATTGCCAAATGTCTCCTCAAATCTCATTCTGTCTTCTACCACTTTTAAAAAATTTTTTCATTGACACCAGTTCACATCATTGTCTGTGTTTTGAAAGTATAAGGTCCCCCTCTCTTTCTGGTGATGTTGGGGTAGGGTGCCAACCACCAAAGTACCCATCATCCACCACCGAGTCCACTGTGCTTCCTCCCCACTCTGTGCTCCCAGAGCTAACTCTGTTGTGGTTAACTTAAAGATCTTACTAGGAAGCTGAATATGCTTCTCCACAGGCAGTGAAAGGTCAGTGAAAACAATGGTGAGAACAGATACCAGTCATGCTTCAGGGGCAAATCCAAATTCATGTTCCTATTTTCAGTCCTCAATCACCAGTAGTCTGTCCTAAAAGACTTCCCTTCTCTACTTGTCTCAAAGATGAGTGAATCTCATCCTGTGTATGCTCCTAGGGCCTTAGGACTGGCAAAAGGAACAAAAATTCTGAGCAGTCAGTACTATACTCTGGTGGCTGGGCAGAAGGCAAAAAGAAAGTGAGACTCAAGCCCAATTCCTGCTCGATTTCCAGGCCCACACAAGCACTAAAGCCACCACTAAAAGCTCACAGATACACTCAAAAGAGAACATTGCTGCCATTTTCCATAATCTCTCTTTGAACTTGAGAATTCCTATGTGGCAAGCTTCTAAGACCAGAAGTAGGTAATGAAATCAGTCAAGCACATTTCACCTATGAGCCACCTCTAACCATTAAGAATATTAGCATTCATAAATTTCTTTTAAAGACAATCTACACTTGACGAAAAAAAAAGGAAGGGAGGGAGGAAGAAGCCCACACAATAGATGCTTTCGATCCCCAAGTAATGCTTATGAGATGTGGAGTCTAAACACATGGGTTGGAATTTAAGTTATCCAACTTACTAGATGGGCACCCTCAAACTAAATTTCCCTAAATTTCTGTTTCTTCGTCTATAGTTTGGAGATAATTACTATTTCAAGGGAATGTTGTGAGTATTAAAACATAATATATGTGTTACACTGTCTGCCATTTACTTTATGGCACTTCGGCACACACAGTGTGGTATTAGGTATGTGACTGTGGATTTCGGCTGTCTCTCTAGGGGTAGTCTGTTGCCCTCCTCAGGATACACAAATGGATCAGGGAGCCAGAGTTATACCAGCAAGTACCACAATTCTGAGGTGATCACCACAAATGCTTCTGTTACCTGGGTCTAAGTCACAGATCTACTGTACCTCATAATGAATGTCAACAACTGGTTTTCAGTGATGAAAAATGGTGGCTTACCTTGCATCATAATTGTTTAAAATGGTGTAACTATATGAGGTAATGGATGTTAACTAAACATATTGTGCTAACCATTTCACTACATATATATATGTATATATATATATCTCACAATATATCAATCACTATGTTGTACACCTTGGACTAATACAATGCTATATATAGATTATATCTCAATAAAACTGGGAAAATATGAAAAATGGGCTATCACTGTTTAAAATCAAATTTTAGAAACACCCCCCCTTACCCTTGCATGAATAGGATATAAAAATATAGGAAATCCTATAGCTTATCTGTACCGTTAGGGAAAGACTTGAAGATTAATACCTGAAGAGTACTGTTCCAGCCACTGATTTAATTTTTTTCTTGGTTATCTAATGTCTATTCTAAGACATCAAAAATGCTGCTTTTAGGCAACCATAAATGAGAAACATTCAGGGAGGGAGGGGGAGCATAAGAGTTCAAAAAAGGGGAGAAAAGAGCACAAGGGACTATGGTGACGGTTCACGGGTAAATCGGTGGTGGGTTACCGAAGGGGAATACACAATAATGTAAAGGACGTAAATAAAAAAATATATAAGATAATAAAAAAATGCTTCTTTTGCAAATGACGTCACTAAAAATAGAAGAGCAGGGAGCTATAGGGTTCCTCTCTAAAAGCAGCTAATGACCATGGAAAAAAAACTGTCTGAGTAAACTTTTGAAGGGCTCCTGAATACAAAATTAAAAAGTGACAACAATCAGGAAAAGACCTGAAGAAATAAGAGGCAGCTTGGTAGTAATGGACTATTATTTTACATTGTTCAGCCTCCATCCCCCACATATCAGATTGGCAGTGGGCACCCAGACCACAGCTGGCACCTCTGATGGAGATTGCTCCTGCCAGAGGGAGTGATACTGACATTATTCTCAAATAATTGGGTCTTGACCTGCTCATCACTTCCCTGAAGGACAAGAGCAAAGGCTACTCTTTGTCTTGTGCAACTGTGCTAGAAGACGTCTCCTGGGCAAAGTTGCAGGTATTGGCTGTATTAGTCTGGGGAAAGGGACAACGCTTGCTAGACCAAGAAACCTAAAAAAGAAGATGTGGGAAAGGAACTACGTGTGAGAGCAAGGGCTTTTAACAGCTGCTGTGTAAACCTAAGAGTTGAGGGATGCACCCACATGTCCGACATGAGATGCATATTCAGAATAGGCCTGAAAGAACCCTACACTGTAACCTCTGGCTAGCTTTCAGGCTCTACACATGTAGAAGATAGAGACTAGGACAGACTGGCTAAAATGGAGGGATTACCTCTGCTTGGTAACATGGAACTAAGCTGCGAAGACTAGAATATGCCTTCATTTTTTACTTTTTATTTTTTTGTTGACTCTAGGCATTTAAGGTATCTGTGTCAAAATACCAGCTGATGGGCCTCCCTGGTGGCACAGGGGTTAAAGTCTCAGTGCTCTCAAGCTATCACCAGCCACTACGGCATGAGTTCGATCCCTGGCCAGGGAGCTAACCCACATGGCACAGCAGACCTCTCCTGTCTTGCCTGCTGCTCCCCTCAGCAGTGAATTTCAGTCAATCTGCCTGTTCTGCTCCCCACTCTGTCTCTGATGAATCCTCTCACCCCCCACACCTCTGGCCTACACCCTAGTTCTTATATGCATAGATAAATAAATCTTAAAAAAAAACCAGCTAACCACTAAGCTAATAGAACAGAGACTTCATAGGTCACAGATAACAAAAAAAAATACAGACTGTTTTATGAAAATAGTTTAGGAAAACCTACAACAGACAACAACAACACATTCTGGGTAAGGTCAATATCTGATTTCCAAAATTGCCGCATTATAATAATCACAATATCCAGTTTTCAACAAAACTTTATGAGGAATGTATTGATATAAATACAAGAAAGTGTGGCCCATCTACAGGGAACAAAATTAATTGAAATTTTTCCTTAGGAAATCCAGGCATTGGGCTTACTAAACAATGGCTTTAAATGAACTGTGAAATATGATCAAAGATCTAAAGGAAGCCACAAACAAAGAACTAAAGGAAAGCAGGAGAATATTATCTCAACAAAGAAAAAATTACAATGAAAAATTTCTGTCTTGAAATTATTAAAAAACCAAGTAGACACCGAAATGAAAATTCACTAAAGGGACTTAACAGTTGATTGAGGAAGCAAAAGAAAGAATCAAAAGAAGAAAATCAATGAGTTTATAAAGATAGGTCAGTAGAGGTTACTTTGTAAGAGGAGCAGAAAGAGAAAAGAATGAAGAAAAATGAATAGAACCTTAGAGACCTGTGGGACACCATCAAGTGTATCAACATATACATGAACAGATTCCCAGAGGCAGAGGAGAGAAAGAAAAGAGCACAAAGAATATTAGAAGGAATAATGTCCCCAAAATTGCCAAATTGGATCAAAAACATTAATTTACACATTTTAGAGATCCCCCTACCCTTGTGCTTCAAAGACCTCCACACCAGGATATATAGTAGTCAAACTGTCAAGACAGATACAGTAAGAAAATCTTGAGGCAAGTAACCCATCACATATGAGGGCTTCTCAATAAGACTAACAGCCAATCATAAAAGAAGGCAGAAATGGAGGAATTTAAAGAACCCAAAAGATCTAATGCAAGAAGGATTTTAAAAAAATGAAAAAAATGGACAAGAATCTGAATAGATATTCCTCCAAAGAAGATATACAAATAACCAACAAGCACAAGGTGAGACAATGCTCAACATCACAAGTCATTAGGGAAATGCAAATTAAAACTACAATGAAGTACCACTTCATACTCACTAGGATGGCCATAATTTAAAAAATAATAATAACAGAAAACAACAGTTGTTGGCAAGGATGTGGAGAAATGGAGACCCCCATACACTGCTGGTAGGAATGTAAAATTGTTACAGTCCAGTGGAAAGCAGTTTGGCAGTTCTCCAAAAAGTGAAACACATAGTTAACAAATGACCCAGCCATTCCTAAGTATATACACAAAAGAACTGAAAACAGGTATTCAATCAAAAACTTACATAAGTCTGTTCATAGCAATATTATTCACAATAGCTAAAATATGGAAGCAAGCCAAATGGCTTTTTAGTGAGGTATATCCAATACAGCAGAATATTACTCAGTCATAAATAGGAATGAAGGGCCTCCCTGGTGGCACAACGGGTTAAGTTGCAGCACTATGAAGCGATCCAGAGCCACTGCAGCATGGTTCGATACCTGGCCAGGGAGTAACCCACATGGCGCAGCAGACCTCTCCTGCCTCGCCTGCTGCTCCCCTCAGCAGTGTACTTCAGTCAATCTGCCTGTTCTGCTCCCCACTCTGTCTCTGGTGAATCCTCTCACCACCCCTCCCACACCTCTGGCCTATACCCCAGCTTGTATGCATAAATAAATAAATCTTTAAAAAAAATAGGAATGAAGTATTGATACATGCCACAAGGATGAACCTGGAAAACCTGATGCTAAGTAAAAAAAGCCGGACATCAAAGGTCACATACTCTTTGATTCCATTTATACGTGTATCCATAGAGACAGTGATAAGCAGATTAATGGTTGCCACCTTCTTTAACGGCTACCACTATCTCCAAATAAATAAATATAGACAAAATCAAATTGGCTAAAGCCAGCTGGTAATATATGGCAAGTGCTCCAAGATTTTTAATTATTATGTTTCAAAATAATTGAATTATGACTTATAAATCCCATAAGAACAGTGGAAGTGGGGGGTGATTTACTTATAATACAAATAAGAGAATTTCCAAATAAACCACATACATATGACCAAACAAAATAAAAACACATGGAGTATAGGCTTCAGAAGTTTATCACACCACCACACATGTATAACTACAAACACTGCATTAGCGTTGGGAAGCCATCAAATACCTTTAAATAATGATATATAATTCTTATGCTTAAACACAAAAGCAAACTTACCAACTCCCAGTGGTTAAAGCAGCCAGATTGTGCTTAAATTTCATTTACGATAATACAGCTAATCATCTTATTCTCTCCACATCAATGTGAGATAGGAAAGGCAGGTGTCAGTCTCATTGTACAGATGAGGAAACTGACTCACAATGAAAGGGAGTAACTTGGTTAAAGGTATGAATAGAATAAAATCTTGTAATTCTTTGTCCAAAGCTTTTTTAAACTCCGCTTCCAGTTATGTAGATGAGGGATGAAATGGGTTACAGGCAAGGAGAATATCACAATTGAGATAAGAACCAAACAATTAAAGAAACCAAAACCATGTGAAGTCATAGAGAAAAATATGTGACACATTTTTCTCCAGCGAAGAATCGTATTTTGCTTTATTCTTATTTGCAATATCACTTTGCAACAACTTTGGTAACACTCAGAGACAATAAATAGAGAAAATCTCACCACCACTACACCACTACACAATCACCACTCCCTACCGGAAGCCAAAGCCATTACCTTTACTGATGTGGTGAACAGGCCACTGAATGCAAACTCAGAGCCACAAAAAGTCAGGCCTCCAACCTGCCCCAAGAGTGGGAGCAATAGAAACTGGGGTGGAGATTCTTCCATCTAAGTAAGATCACCTGAAACTCAGTGCCAGAAAGCAAGCCTGGGCCCCACTGACTGGCAGGAGGTGGCACAGAGGAAATAACTGCATGGAATTTCCACCTTTAAGTTACAGCCAGTTCATTCCTCCTAACTTTTAAGTAGTTTGTGCTACTTAAAACTTACCAAATGAACAAGCATCTGTGAACTGCCTTCCATATTGGTTTACTATACAGTAGGGAAATTCAGAAGGGAGACAGAGAACATTAGCAAGTAGAGTTTCTGCTCTTAAAAGAGCTTTCCTTTCAAATGGGGGAAAATTCTATCCATGAAACAATGAGTCCAGGCTACAGGGAATTAGATAATAAAAGGTTAAATCACATAGTAAAGAATAAGCAACATAAAAGATCAGAAAAAAGACAGGGAGAAAAGGAGCTCCTTTAATCATAATAAGAGCCCTATGAGATAGAAACTAGTCTTACTCCCACTTCACAGATGAGAAAACTGAAACTCAGAAAGGTTATACAAACTGCCCAGAAAAGATTAGGCAGTTAAGTGATAGAATCTGGATTCATCCAAGATCTGTCTGAATCTAAGAGGGCTGGAGTAAATGAAAAATACATCTGAAGAAACTATTTCTCAAACCAGGCCTTAAAAGATGGGAAGGGCTTGAAAGTTGAAGGGCCATGAAAATAGGTAGGAGTTTGGTAACCATAACAAGGTGCAGTGCAGTCACATAATGAAAGTAGCATCTTATCAAGGTGAGTCTGTGGTGACCTGAAAGGCTGGCATCCGAAACCAGCTCAGTAGCCATTTCCGAACGCAAGTGTGCAGTGCGGTACAGCAGCCTGAACCAGGAGAGCAATGAACAGCGTGCAGTAGAATTAAAATATCTCAGGAGAAAAAACTATGGTATGGTGACTTTAAAATCCCCATTTTAAAGGAGATGGATAAGAAAAGATTTTCAACAATTTGGGCCTGAAATCCCCTGAGAATGCCAGTCCCAGGGAAAGTGGGCTGGAAATCTTGACTTGCAACAAATTTGAGATTGAGGTGTGGACAAGATTTCCAAGTAGAAATGCCAAGAGACAGCTGAAAAAATTGGTCAGGTGCTCAGAAGAGGTCAGAACCCAAAGTGTTAGTTTCCACACAGCAGCGCTAGTTGAAATGAGGGACATTGATTAGTTACTGTGGCAGATAATGTGATTTGCCTACCAAAAAGCGATCCTCGTGTCTTCCTTGCTTCCAGAATCCCAGTTTTGTCCTATGGTAAGCACTCATGCTCGTAAGGGAGCCTGGGAATGCTCCTGATCTAGAGGGGAAAATGAGGTGGGCTGCTCTGAACCAGTGATCTCAGCCTCGGTTGTACAACAGAATCACCAGGGGAATTTTTAAAATGTTACTGCCTGGTTCCCTAGTCAGGGTTCTGACTTCATTGGTCGAGGATGTGGACTTTTTAAAAGCCCTCCTCCAGGTGATTCTCTTGTGCAGCCTAAATTGTGATCCACTCCTCTAAAGGAATCGTGATAGTTCATTCCCCTTGTCAGTATTCATTTAGGTAATCCTAGCTGATGAGTCCTGAAGAGAAGTTTGGGTGGGGCATCAAAGACAGGTTTCTCTTACTCAGAAGTTTATGCAGTGCAGGAAACACTTTTGTTTTAAATGATCATCATTTCTATGTGTGTTATGTAAAACCACCGCAGCCACCCCACAATCCCGAAAGGGTTATGCTAAAATAGCAGATGAAAAGATGGAAGACATCTTGGTTCCTAATGAGGTTCTTGAGCCACTTGAATTGACTCTGGCACCTTGGTACTTTTAAGATTTATTTTATTTATTTATGCATACAAAAACTGGGGTATAGGCCAGAGGTATGAGGGGGTGAGAGGATTCACCAGAGAGAGTGGGGAGCATAACAGGCAGATTGACTGAAATACACTGCTGAGGGGAGCAGCGGGCGAGGCAGGAGAGGTCTGCTGCGCCATGTGGGTCAGCTCCCTGGCCAGGGATCAAACTCATACTGCAGTGGCTGGCAACAGCTTGATAACACTGAGCCTTAACCCCTGCACCACTCAGGAGGCCCACCTTGCCACTTTTTGATATTTTGTTATAAGACATATATCTGTCCCTATTGTTTAAGTCTCCTTGAGTTTTCTGTTACTTGCAGCTGAAAGCATCTCAATTGGAAACACATAATAGATACTCTGCCATGGGTATCCATAAAAAGATTTCATATGTATTTCATGGTAAATGTTATACTGTTTATTCACTGATTTCCTGTCTGTCTCCTTACCCAATTTTTGAGTTCCCAGCAGAAAATGATCATGTCTAATACATTTCTGTATCCCCACATCTCCGAATATAAATAAATATTTGTTTTTTTAAGTATTTTAAACCTGCTATCAGTAATTACATTGCTGATGATAGCATGAGTCTTGTTATTCTGAGACTACTATGCATGTAGTATTGGATAAAAATAAATAATTGTGAGTAACTGAGCAAAAATGAGCAAATACTGAGTAAATGTAAAATCTGAAAAAAACGAGTCAATGACTGTCTTCAGGAGAATCCAGTTAGGGGGAAGAAAAGAATCAGGAAATAGAAGAGAGGTATAGTCAAAGAGAGAGTAGGAAAACTAGTGTAGAACCTGGTCACAGAACACAAAATTTTAGAGTAGTCACTGGCGTGGGGATGAGAACATAGGAGCCAAGAAAGGCTATTGAGATATGTAGGAAAGACATGCCTGGGCACCGCAGGCCCAAAGCCTCGCGAGGAATGATTTCTCAGTCTGAGTTACTCCTCCTCTGCCCTGGGATCTGCAGCTGAGTCAGGTGCTTAAGCTTAAATTACTTTTCTTAGTCAGTGTGGTGTTTAATGAAATCTCAATAAATCCATCTTCAGTTTGGTTTCTGGCGACATCATCAGCTTTGGGGACTCCATTCCCAACAGAATATATCAAAGTCAAAAGTTATTACCATAATCCTGAAATACAGTAAAATATTCTTAGAGGAAGAAAGAAGAGATCAAATTTTCCCTGCAGGAAAGTGAACTGCGGGTGTCAGTTTCCTCAAACACAGCCCAGCACCAGTCACCCTCCATCAGGTGGCATGAAAAGGTCACCTTCAACAGCCTTACTTTCTTGCTCACAAGTCAACAGGGGGTTTCCCAGGGCGGCAACACTCTCATTTAAGACACTGGGGAGCCCTAATTTCCATTTCAAGAGATAGGTTATCTCTACTTTCGATTAAACAAGTAAATTTAACCCATTGCCATGGAATTCTTCTGTGTCTCTCTGAAAATATGTTTCTGGGAAGGAGTCTTGAGGAAAGTCCCTTTCTTCCGTGCTCATGTCCTTCCTCTTTTTCCATTTTGGAGCTTTTGCCCCACGAACACAGAGCATTAGCTCTGTAGGGAACAAGTACCCTCTGAGAAATCTGGGAGATCTGTGGGCCCCACTGTAATCTCTAAACTGTTTACCGAGCCATGTCAGGAATGCCCCAAATCCTTGGCACAATCGCAGAAAAGTATGCTTGCACTAGCAAGTTCCATATCAGTCTACCTATTTTCTGGAAAGTAAAATGATAACACACCCCTTAAAGAAATCCACATCCAACTCTGCAAAACCTATGAATATGTACCTTACATAGCAACAAGGACTTGGCAGGTTGATTGCTAAATATCTTGAGATGAAAAGCTTATCCTGGATAACCTGGGTGGGCCCAGTGTCATCACGAGTCCTTGTAAGAGGGAGGCAGGACTGCCAGATCAGAAGGCATAATGACAGTAGAGGGGAGAAGGAAAGGCAGAGAGAGGGACTTAAAAACACTCTGTCACTGGGTTACGGAGGAAGGACTATGAGTGGCTTCTAGAAACTGGAAAAAGCAAGCAAACAGATCCTCCCCACAGCCTCCCGAAGGAGCACAGCCCTGTGGACACCTTGATTTTCAGACTGCTGAATTCTAGAACTGTAAGAGAATAAATTTGTGTATTTTAAACCTCTATGTTTTTCCTAGTTTGTTAAGGAATAGTAGGAAATTAATATACATGCTCTCATCATGGCTTTTTAAAAAAATACAGCTAGCAGTCAAATTAACCTGCACTCTCTGGTCTTCTCTTGCAAAGTCACAGTGGTTCACTAAGGGCGCTGAGAAGACTTATGGAAAAGAACCTACTTAAGTAGAACTCAGTGTTGACCGTGGAAAAAACATTTTAGCTGCAAACATCAATTATCATCCTGCAGAACAATGCTCCTTTCTCAGAACACTGGTTTGAGGTGCTGCTGGTGATAATTGCATGGTAATGTGACTGAAGACAGACGTGTTAACCAAAGGAGAGGTTAGTGTGGGGATCTAGAAGGGCGTGAGTAAAAAAAAATAATCATTCTCACTGTGTTGCTCAACTGGTCCAAGATAGCTCATTCTCACAAACAAATATGAGCATTTAGTCACTGCCCTCTGAGGCACCCTCGGCACGGCCTATCATAGGTGATTGCAGGTGCCATTAAGATACTCCAAGGAGTTCCTCGAGCTCTCGTTCTTTGCTCCCCAAACAACTATGTGCTATCATTAAGCTTCTCTTTCTAGTGTCGCCTGATGAGCAGGTGTGCCAACTGAATATCCCTAAAAATGAATAACTTGGAATTATGGGTTTGTGTTGCTACCCCTCGTGGTTTAGATCTGGTTAGCTTGAGTCCAACCCCAAGAAAATTACTGATCTCATGCTGCTGGCAAAATTCATTCTCTGGGCCTAACTGAACCCCATGATGTCCAGCCAAAATTGTCAGCTAAACTTTCCTAAAGACATCGCCAACCCGCCTTGCTCCTCAAAGGGCCAATTCCCTCACGGTGACAGCTCTGTCACCATGTCCAGGAAAGGCTCTTTGAAAGTGCCCTCAGTGGACCGAGTTTGCCCGCTGGATTCAGCAGGCCACACAGTACGGGATAGGAGCAGAAGAAGGCTGCAGAAGCAGAAGACAGGGGCAACTTAGGGCAGCTTTGAGGATCCTCCCTTTGAACCAGGGTAGAGATGTGCCAGTTATGATCACTTGGCAGAAGTCAGGTGGAATGCTAAGTTAGGGTATTGTGGGCATCTACTGTCTTCCCAATACACCACTGAATGAACTTTTCCCTTCCCTTCCTCTACCCACATGGCATCACTGGGAGTTCCTACCGCAAGTTCCTACGCCAGCCCTCCAGCCACACCTCTGTAAACCCCTCTCTTATGTGCTACATTTGCTTAAAAAAGTTAATTCCCAGGAGACTGACTCCAGGGCTGGGTACCTAACCCAAGATGAGCTAACAAATCCTTTCAGAGGGCATTTTTGAATTGAGAGATCGATTCTCTCTCTCGATGATCATACAAAACTTGCGTGGTACTAGTCACCATATTTTCTCCATATGTACTAGCAAGAGAAAGTTTAGCTAATGTGTGAGAGAATGAAACATGGGTACATAGAAGTGCAGAAGCAAGTGGTAGAGGGGGATCCAGCTAGCATGTACCCCACAGCCACCGTTCATCTCTGAATATCATATTCAGGAACTCAGATTTCAGACACCTCTGAATCCATACTAAGAAAATTCCCTTTTTGTCTAATTATAAAATAGGGATAACTCTGCCTTCTATGATTGATTTACAAGAATCTGTACAATTACAAACTTATAAGAAACTTCGAACCTTGCCTGATGCATAAGAAATGCTAAAGAAGGTTTTTGAAAAGTTTTTCTGTCGCACGCAACCAAGAATGCTCTAATAACAAATTCAAGTGCATGTCCAGCTCTGTGGGCAAGAAGGCTGTCATCAAGTCAGTGTCTCCCATGACCGCAAAGGGGGAAAACAACAGAAATATTATGTGTAAGAAAAATGTCCCACTTACCAAGTTTTAACATTTGGTAACATTCAGATTGCCAGTTTTAACATTTCTTTCCATGTTCAAATTACTATGGCTCCGAGTTTATATGCCCATAGCGACAGGAAATCCAGCCTGTATCGTGGGGTTCCTTAGAGCACAGGGTAGCAAATAGACTCTCCTAGACCAGTGTATGGTGTTGGATGCTGCGCTGGCTTATCTCGATGTGGAGCGTACTTGCCCTAGGCAGAAGTTTCAAGATAAAGTCCATCCAGCTATTTCATCTCTTTCATACACCTAGATCTTTGTGGCTTAAACTTGCCCCCAGAAAGGGCTGTGTTGAGGCAGATTCTGGTATCAGCAGCTGCAAAGATGTGGCAGAAATTCCCCACTGCACAGAAAGTCTCCACTGCACCAGCAGACTGTCAGGGCTGGAGTCGGCCAGCTGGGCCTGTTCCCTTCTTCCCTCATAGAACTCTCTATTGCAGCAGCTTTGCTGCCCTTTTGCAACTACTAGAATGGACCCAGATCCCCCTAGCCCACCCTAATATGTCACCATAACTTTGGGCCTCACTTAGAAAGGGTCAGATTCACAGTCAGAAATTCGGGATCTCAATCGCAGTCTCGGAGAAGTGCTGGTGCTCTTGATGCAATTTTATCTCCACTCCATCCCTCCTGACAACTGCCGGGGCTCCGGGGCAACGGGCATATAGTGCTTTATATTTCGGTAACATGCTTCAGGGACTTACCCAGAACAATGGAAGACAGCCTCAAAGGGGATCAATACCTTCATCGAAAACCTGCCAACAATCTTCAAATGGCAGCCTCCCTCTTTGGGAATAAACAAACTGTCTCTCTTCGCCAGGACCCACCATGTGCAGATTTGCTGCCCTGGGTGAGAGACAGCCAGACGCCTGAAGGGGGAGGAAGGCAGGGAGAGGAGAGCATGGAGAGACAACGAGACGGAACACAACAGAGCCACGCCACAGTTTGCGTGTCATCAGCGGCAGGCCATCCCAAGGGCGCTTGCGGGGGGCGCCCGAGGGCGGCGCAGATGAGCACATGCTCCATGCAGCGCTCTGCCCCAAAGCCCCAGACCCTGCTACCAGGGGGTTGTGAAGGATTCTTTGCTCCTTACCAACTTGGCCATAAGAGCCCCATTGGATCTATTCAATGAGGTTGTGCTAAAGCTTGCATCCCAAAGTGTGGCCCCCCAAACCAGCAGTAGCATCACCTGGGAAGTTGTGAGAAATGCAAATGGGGGGGGCACTCCCCCAACTTGCTGAATCAGAAACTCTGGGGTTGAGGACCAGTAGTCTCTATCTGAATTACCCCCAGGTGACTGATGCATACGCTAGTATGATAACCACTGGCCTATATCTATTTTAAATCAACAAACTGTGCTTTGAGCTGGTGTGGGAATCAGATAGGGCTGAGAGCTAAAACACAGAACACCAAGTTAAATTTGTATTTCAGAGAAACAACACTAATTCTAGTGTAAGCACGTCCAAAATATTACACAGGATATTTTTAGTACTCATTTTATTATATATTTATAAAAATGTTTGTTGTGTATCTGGAACTCAAATTAACCGGGCACCCCATATTTTGTTAAATCTGGCACCCCTACATGGGAGAACTCCAGAAGAGGATGATGGCCTAAGCATAGCCCTTGAAAGGGAGAATTTGCCACCCTGCCACATGCCTTTTTAGCTTAAGAATTATTTTAGACTGGTTGTTTTTAAGAAATCACAGACACAGGGAAAGCTGAAAACTGAGTAGAAGTTATTCTTTTGTAAGAAACGGTTACATTTATAAGGAAACTCTCCATTTGTAAAGGTGTTCTCTGTACCAGGAAGAAAGGGGTGACTCAGTCTCTAGAAATTCATCAATGGAAAGGCCACGAAGAATAGGCCGCCCCAAGATGTTCAGAGCAGGTCTTCCCAAAATGTGTCACTTTGGCCTGTGGACTGAAATCAATCAAAGCCCTGTGCATAGTGAGAAACCTTTACTGCTACCTCAAGTAAAGAGTGAAAATTAGGGTATTACTCAGAATTGGGATTTTTAGCAGATTAACTCTTCTATCAGAGAAACTAATGTGGCAGGGTGAGCCTAATTACAGGGAATCTGTTGTTATAGAAGTCCACCTCTCCTCATCACGTGAGCATCCTCCATTCTCCAAGTCCTGGACCCCTATTTGATTCCTCAGCTCAGGATATGGACCCCCGTTTTTTCCTCATTGACCCTGGAATCCTCAAATCCATGTAGATTTCCACATATTTACATAATTACATGTGTTCTTCTCCTACTAATCTGTCTGATGTTAATTTGATTGTTCTACCAGCCCAGAAGAACCCAAAGGGGTGGGGGAAAATTTCCTCTCTGCCACCAGAAGAAACTCTGGGTGACCACTTTTCCCTCTTGTACTGTGCTTTGCCTAATAACCTCCCATAATGCACTCCCTGCCCCCAACATCTTTTGCTTTTATCTGGACACTGTATTTAGGGTGGTGGCGTGGATCATTTTGAAGAGTTCAGTTTCCCTGGGTCTCTCCCATGCATGCAGGAGGTATTCATGTTACTCAACTTCTGTTTTCCTCTTATTACCCAGGGGTGGGGATGAGTTTCAGCCAAAACCTAAAAGGGGTGAGAGAACAAACTTTCCTCCCCTACATTCCAGGGGTCCCCTAGGTCAGTTGGTGTGCAAAATGTTTACATAAAACAGAATACAATTATAAAGAGCAGGTACTTGAGTATAAAACTTAGATCTCTCGGGAATTCTAAGCAGGGATGGGCGGGGAGAAGAGTTGCTGAGAGGATGAACCAGAGAAGAACTGAGGAATTGAATTTGAGCTCACAGTTCACACTCCGGGATTTCTAACTGCTGTAGTTTCTAGAAAATAGAAATTGTCCCCTCTGACCAAACTCCTGCCTTGTAACCACAGGCACCTTTGTGTGAATTAGAAAAAGGCTCCCTTCCCTTGGGTGACCTGGGTGCGCAAGTTGGAGTTCAGTATCCACTGGCCCCCACGACTGGGCACACGCCTACAAGCTTTTATGGCTGCTCTGAGACAACTGCCCTTGTGGCAGGTCCGCCTATTTGCCAACCAACTTGGACCTATTCCAATCGCTTATGTTCTGTCTGCTTTGTTTCAGGGTCCTGGTCATCAGCAGAGGGGGGAACTTGTTCCCCCACTACCCGAGACTTGTTTTTTTCTAAAGCCATGTTTGTCAAAAGCATCCGTGAACAGATCCCTTTGTTCATAATGGTGGCATTCAAGTTGAATTGCGCATGAAATTGTCTTGCTAAAGAAGCAGCTTTCTCTATATAAGAGGGGGCAAGAGAAATTGAAGGATCTGATTAGTTAATAAGAATTCTGAGTAGTGAATTTCTAAATTAGCATAAAACAATTTCTTGTTCAGAGCACGTGCAGCACCAGAGTAAAAGAATTCCTTTCTTCCTCTTTTTTTTTGTTAAAGCATTTTGTTCTAAAATAGTATAATCACAATAAGATATTCCAATGTGTGAATTATAGTATATTAAGTCATGACTAATTGCATTGATTTGCATTCAGGGTATTTTAACATCTGTGTGGTAATTATCCTAATCCAATTTGTTATGCAGAATACAATCAATGTTATGTATGTTAGTGTTTAGAACCGCAATACAATTTCCTGTAATAAAGCGGAATGAAATACAAAGGTAGCGCAGGTGAAAAGACAGGCACATCTTTTATAGATATCAAGTTCCCTTTCTAGATTCCCAAAATTAGCTGGGGGTGGAGGGCAGCGGAGATCAAGCAAATTTAACTAGCATTTTAAAAGGAGGCCCAAGAAGAGAGAGAGAGCATTCAAGCGTGCGTGCCTGCGTTCGTTCGCTGGTGAGAAGAAGCAAGAGCGAGCTGTATTAAACCCTCAGGAAGAAGACTTTTTTCTAACAGGCTGTGGCTTTCAGAAGCTGCCAGAAATAATGTCCTGACCTCGCTTGATAATGAACCAATGAGATCGTGTTCTGCTGACAGAGTGCTATTTCAGTAAGGGCTGCATCTTACCTGAGAGTCAGGGTTTAGCTTTAAACCTTTCACTTTTCTGTCCTTTTGGGGAAAAAAGAGAAAACTCTGCCTAATATCCCCCCCCCAGAAAGTCCTAGGAATCTGGGGCACAGACAAAGTTTGAGCCAACGGTAGGCCAGGTAAAGCAAGCATGCCTATAATTTGTAGGGAGACTAGGGAATCTGCCCCACCCCACTGCCAGATCCACACCCCCTGTGCACCCCAGCCTCACCCTGTTCACATGTTCAGATATCCGAATTTCTTGTCTTGGGACATCAGTCCTTTAACTTCTGGATCTGTCCCCTTTAAAAAGTACCCATCTGCCTCATCAAACACACAAACCTCAGTAAGCAGACTTAACCAGGCTTTTCCAGAGAAGATGAAGGTACCAAATGTCTGAGAGAGAGCAGAGGCCTCGAGGGGTTAAAAACAAAAAGACTTGAGAAGCAAAGGTAGTTAATATTGAAACCGGCCTCTGCAGTTTCTGCTGAGTATACAACTCCTGGCACCCCCAAAGGTGGGAGGGTCCCATGCCTCTAGGGAAAGAGGGCAAAGAAGACATCAGGTCCCCTTCAGTCTCCCCCACAACTCCCCGGTTCCTCCTCCTCCCCGACAGGTGCTGATTCTCGTCCTATCACTTCCTGCTCAGTCCATAAGGTAAAACTGGGCGCCCCCAACCTGGCCTATAATGAGAATTGCCAAGCTTGTTAAAGTTGTGTCTTCCTCATCCCCTCATCAACACAGATTTAGTGGGTTGGAATAGGGTCTAGGCCCAGGTAGGTTTTAAAGCTGCCCCAGGTGATTCTAATGGGTAAACCCTGCCCTCAGCTTAGGTTTCCCGCCAGGTACCTGCCTATGGGAAATTTCCTAGGAAAATGGAGGTTAGGCAAATGTGGCAAATGTCAGCCATAATGAGTAAAACTATGCCCCAGCAGAGAAGCCTGCCAAAGGCTCCCTCCTTCGTGAAAGTTTAGTCTGGCTCTGCTAATCCCTTATTTCAACTAGACTGTCCTTGGTGTACCTTTAGTGAAGAATCCTGCCTAGTCAACTGAGTGACAACCCCCCCACCCCCCACTGGAGATAATCTGATCACGTTCCTCATCCCCACCCTTGATTTCTAAATCCTTAGCTTGTCTTCAGCAAGAATTCTTTAAAGCCAGTTAGTTGAATAAGAATTTCCTTACCCTTGATATCTGAGTCACCTTGGGCTGCTACAGCCAGTTACCATAGACTGACGGGCTTGAACGACAGACATCTATTTCCTGCAGTTCTGGAGACTGGGAAATACGAGATCAAGAAACTGGCAGACTCAGCTCCTGGTGAGGGCTCTCTCCCTGGTCTGCAGACAGCCACATGCTTTCAATGTCCTCTCATGTCGCCGCAAGAGAGAGAACTCTGGTTTTTCTTCTTCTTATAGGGACTCTGATCCCACAAGACCCACCTGACCTCACCTAAACCAAATTCCCTCCAAATACCGTCACATTGAGCGTTAGAGTCTTGGCGCATGAATTTGGAGGAGGGGGCCACACAAACACTCAGTCCGTAACAATACCGAATAAATTCCTCTTAGGAACTTGGCATCCACTGACCCTGCTCCTCTGTTCATTGACCATGAATCCCCTCTTGTCTTTGTTGTACCAGGAGTTCAGTGTCTCTCCCCTAACACAATAGTCCTGAGGAAAGTCTTCCTTGCCATTTAAACATGTGTCAGAACCGTTTTTCTTTAACAGGCCTGTAAGGGAAAAAAAAACTACCTTTGCCAGACACCAGGGCTCCATTAGCCAACTACTTTCTAGTTAGTCAAGGCCTGCTTCAGCCCATTAAACAGGACCCCAGTGGTTCCAGCCAGGCGCCTCATATAGAAGCAGGAAAGACTCAGCTACAAATTTGCTGTCCGTGGTGGGAATTTGTTGCCTGTATTTGTGAGAAAAGTTATAAAATTCCCTTCATTCAGACAAGCATTTACTCCTAGTCTTGCCCTGTGCTAGGAACTGGGGAATAAGACTAGGCCTCCTTTCTTTCAAAACTCAGAAAAACAGGGAGGGCAGACAGAGAAACGGACAATTACAACCCTCTTGAGGGTTAACGGAACCTTGACCAGGTTCATGTAACTATACACTGGAAGCTGAGGCCCGGCGACAGCAATTAACTGGCACAAAGTCTCCACTGGATCACATATCTCAGGCAGCGCCTCTACCACGTTGACCACTGCAGAGCTCCCGCGTCCTGCTTGTCCACAGTGACACCCCAGAGCACACCTTTCCCTGGGGCTTCCTTCCAACCTCTGTGCATGGACGCTTCCATGGCTAACCTCTACCTATAAGACAAAACCCAAAATCGGGTCCTCCCTGGTGGCGCAAGGGGTTAAGTCTCAGCACTATGAAGCTATCACAGCCACCGCAGCACGAGTTTGATCCCTGGCCAGGGGGCTTTCCACATGGAGCAGCAGACCTCTCCTGCCTCGCCCGCTGCTCACCTCAGTCGATCTCCTTCAGTCGATCTGCCTGTTTTGCTCCCTGCTCTGTCTCTGGTGAATCCTCTCACCACCCCACACCTCTGGCCTACACCCCAGCTTGTATGCATAAATAAATTTAAAAAAAACACCAAATTGGTCAACCTGCTATTTCAGGCACTCCAAGGCCGTGCAAGGATGGATTGGTCCCAAGAGCATCATCAATCGGATAGGCGTGCTGCACACCTAGCTCATGAAGTTAGAAGCAGAACATTCCCAATTCTTGGGTCCACCCTCTCTGCATGGGACCTTGACTGGGGGGTGGGGAGGGAATATACTGCAAAATATCTCTGACTCCGGAGGAAAGAGGTAAGCACAGAGAGGGGAACTAAAGAACAAAACTGAGGCAGAAGAGAGCCCAGAGAAGCTAACAGTGCTGTCAACCCATGAAAACACCTCCAGCCCACGAAGCACATGGAGCCAACTGTGGTGTCTCTCCTTCCCAGCAACCAAACTTCTCTATCCTCTACCCTTGCCTAACAAAGGAGGTGGTGGAGCTGCTAGAAGTTTCCAGAAACAGAAAGCTGGCAAGATAGCTATAATTCCAGTCAGAAGCCACTCAAACCACGACATTTAAGGCCTCTCTCAGCTTCCATCTCCTCACCATTAAAATGGAAACACTATTGCCATCCTGCTTACCTCACAGATAGCGGACGAGAAGACGCACGAAGGACTTGAAAATGTTTCATAAGCGGCAGCCGGTTCTTCAGTCATAAGGGCTTGTTATTGCTAGTCTGACGGACCTGGCAGAGTGTAGGGGCAACCATCCCAGGCCAGGCAGGTTCATGGTTGATTCGGGCAAACAGGAAAAGAACACTGGAGCCTTCGATATATCTAAGATGCCTTCAGTGCGGAAGCAGAGGACCAGATACACAGGCAGACTCAGAGGCAGGGAGGCTCTCAGGCAGCAACCGAACCTCCCAACAACCCCTGTAGCGGCAGGAAGGACACCAGAAGCACAGGTTCTCCATGGAGCTGCACAGACAACAGGGTCAAAAGGGAAGGAGTTCTGGAGCCCTCAGTAGCTTTTTAGACCTTTAATGGTCTCTTGCAAAGAGGCAATGAAGCACAAGGCAGGCAACGGGGCTGGGGGGCTGGGAGGCCGGCAGCCCTCCCACCCCGGCGAATCTTCACTCTCTCGGGCTGTCTGGCGGCGTCTCGTGGCCTCTCTGCTGCACCCCAAATGGCCCTCTGCTCCACGCTCTGTCCTCTGCTGCTTCTGCTGCTTCTCTGCTTCTAAGCCCAGTCTCTGGCCCAGGTGCGCCCACTCACACAGGCCCACACGCTACTCCAGGTGCCCGCCATCAGGCATGCGCATAGGCCTGCAGAGGTCCATCATTGAGGGGAGGGCGGAAAAACATGACAACCCTCTCATTACCCTACACCCCACCCCCAATCTCTGCAATGTCTCTTTGGCTTTTCTTCACTCCTCAGTCTCTCCACCTGGGGTGTCCACATGTACACCCCATGCTCGCTGGCTTCTCAGCCCAGGTGTCTGTTGTCATAGGTGCTTGTGCCCCATCTCACACTCCCAAGCGCTTTCTGTAATAACACATTATCGTGGGCCTCCCTGGTGGCACAACAGGTTAAGTCTCAGCACTATGAAGCTGTCCGCAGCCACTGCAGCACACTTTTGACCCCCAGCCAGGGAGCTTCCCACATGGCACAGCAGACCTCTCCTGTCTCCCTACTGCTCCCCTCAGCAGTGTATTTCCATTGATCTGCCTGTTCTGCTCCCCACTCTGTCTCTGGTGAATCCTCTCACCACCCCCACACCTCTGGCCTATACCCCAGTCCTTGTATGCGTAAATAAATCTTTTAAAACAAAATAACCCGTTATCATGTATGGGTAATGAAACCTGGGAGGAAAACAAAGCCACAGGTGGCAGCTGTAGAAGCCAATAGTGGAAGGTGAAAAAGAGCTTCCCACATGGTGCAGCAGACCTCTCCTGCCTCGCCAGCTGCTCCGCTCAGCAGTGTACTTCAGTAGATCCACCTGTTCTGTTCCCCACTCTGACTCCGGTGAATCCTCTCACCACCCCCACACACTGCTGAGGGGAGCTGAGGGGAACAGTGCGTGAAGCAGGAGAGGTCTGCTGTGCTATGTGGGAAGCTCCCTGGTCAGGGATCAAACTCATGCTGCAGTGGCTGCGGATAGCTTCACAGTGCTGAGACTTAACCCATTTTGGCACCAGGGAGGCCCAACCTCCCTTTCCTTTTTGAAAGCTAATCACAGTCATTCTCGAAATCCTGTTCCTGGCATGCTCCCATTTATTTATGGGAGGCATCGTGCCACTGAAGAATCTTTGCAAACCTTCCTTCTTTTCTGAACTTGAACCTGCAGACAGGGCCACAGGCTAGAGAGGAAGCTCATTGAAGTGTGTCTGGCATGTCTGCAAATTTCAGCAAACTCCTCCCTGCACATCAAGACATCTCCACCCTATACTCCTTTGGGGGCCCACAGGTGAGGGTGAGAAGAATGAGCAACACCTCATGCCTCTGAAGTGATGTGTGGGCCAATAAGAGCTTAGTGTCACTATGAGGGGAGCGGCCATGGTCCTCCCTGCAAGGTCCAGAGGGAGAGTCATTTATGCGAAGGAGCATGGAGCCTTGTCAATTTCCCTCCTCATAGCCACCTGCTGTAAGGAAGACCCTGCTTAGTTAGGCCTCTGAAAACCCACAAAAATCTCCTTCAGTAATCATTGTCAATCACTTGGCGGCTGGTCCCATCTCTGGGGAATTTTGTGGTGATGCCTACAAATCCCTGTAGCAGAGAATGGTTGCAGACTTCTACTCTGACAACGCATCAGACTGATTTTATAAGGGCAAGGTCTGGAGGCGGAAGTAGCAGGGGTTAACAGCCAACGACCCCCTTCACATCTTTTGGCTTGCTGCCAAGACTGGGGTTTCCAGAAGAGACCTGCAGCCCTAACACAAAATCCGGGAGCAGGGTCTGTGGATCTTCAAACATCAAAGCATCAGTAGGGACCTGAGGTCAAGGGAGAAGAAGGAGTTTAATTAGTACATGAGACTTAGGTCAGAGTTTAAAGCCAATTTTAAAACGGGCTGAAAATGGGACAGAAAATTGGAGAGAAAAATGGAGACCAACCCAGGAATACAAGGAGATGTACTCAGATTGTCCTCTGCGAGAGCCATGTCATCTAAATGCCTTTAAATCTTTTAAAAGCACAGAACTGTGCCTAGTGCTATAGAATATAACTTTCCATGATGATGCAAATGTTCATAAATGCACTACCCCACACGGTATCCACTGGCACCTGTGACTCTTAAGCACTTGAAATGGGTCCCGTAGAATGAGAAATTGATTTTTAAACTTTATTTAACTTTAATCATTTAAATAGCCATTTGAATAGCCACACATGGCCAGTGGCTACCAAGCAGACCAGCACAGGTCTAGAGTTACCAAACCCTCTGGTTCGAATCCCAGTTCTGCCTCTTGTTGGCTGGGAGACTTTGGCAAAGGAGTTAATCTCTCTGTACCTCTATTTACTCATCTATGAAATGGGAATAATAAGTGTTTTCACAAGGCTGTTATAGGGATTATATGAGTTAATATGTGTAACGTGATGGGAAATTGCCTGGTGCTTAATCCATGCTATATGTATTTTTTCCAGTTAGAGACACTAAGTAGAGCAACATTCCCACTACCACCGCAAGGCCTCTAGGTGTCCTTCATTGCACCACAGATAGTGAATGCAAGTCTTACATTCAGCCAGCCTGCAGGGAGGTGTAATTAGAATCACGGCCCTTCTCGTGAAAGGCTGTGTGTGTGATGGGGTGCAAAAAATGCTCAACCCTAGTTGCTGGCAGTCTAGCTCCTCGTGTCCTTCCAAGCTCAGATAGTTTACAGGTGTGTGAGAAAATTCTGGCAGATGTTACCATCTTCAGCAGTAAAAGGCAGCGAGGTATGACCAGGGAGATCTGAATTTGAATCCCAGCCTAGCCAATAATTTACAAGGTGAGATTAGGCAAAGAACTTACCTTTTCTGAGTCTCAGTCTATCTATCTATCATCTATAAAATAGGGCTATAGTAATTCCTACCTTCTAAGATTGGTGTTGTATGATGAAAGGAAAACCAATGCAAAAAAGACAGATGAGTAAAGTTATGTCACAATCCTTCATGCACAATTCTCTGAATGAAATTCCGGATAAGGAAGCCTATTTCCTGTTGCCCAGAGAAGTGGAAATCAACTGGAAAGCCGCAGGCCATACAGCACCACAGAGCCCATTCAAAGGGCCTGCTGGTTGCAAGTTTCTGACGGGGTTATAGAGTTTTTTCATCAATCATTCTCAATGCGGGGAACAGAAGTGTAAGTTACTTCATTAAAAGCACTCACACATAACTGGATAAATTTACATATTAAGCAGGCAACTGAGACTCTAATCTTTCTATTTTATGTACAGCTGTAATCATTACTCAGCATCAGAGTGCCTGTTAAATACTCAGGGTACTACAGAGAACTCTCAAACCTTTACTAAGCACAGGTGACAATTTGAAAGTGCTCCCATTCACAAGCTGGATGCACTCTCCCCTCAGCATCCCTTGCACCCTGGTGAGGAAGTGTGCAGAAACCCGGTAGCTCATTCAAGCAGATCCCAAGCATAGACAGAGCTACAACTGCTGGTCTCTTGGCCCCTGAGGTTTAGGATACTTGATTAGGTAACTATTGCACACAGGAAGCAGGTCTCTTCTTTTGTGCATTGTGTTGTTGGTTTGGAAGTGGAACAGAGAAGAGCAATAGAAAATTCCAGAACTCTGGGCAAAAGGGGAACTATTTGAAGTTCTAGCATCATCTGCAGTTGTGGGAAGAGGGTTGGTGGCGTGACTTATCAGAGTAAAGGAAGGGAAAAGTGAGTGGCTCAGAGAAGCTTGACCTTCTTATAACACTGTTACCTCACACCAGCTCTAAATTCAGCCCTCTACTTGAAAAATAACTTCAGTTGAAAACCTAATCAATACCAAACCAGACAAAGACATGAGAAGAAAACTACAGACCAACATTCTTCATGAATATAGACCAAAAAAATATTCCACCAAATATCAGCAAATCAAATTCAGCAATACATAAAAAGGATAAAATCTACGGATCAAGTAAGGTTTATCTTAGGAATGCAAGGCTGTACAAACTTTTGAAAATCAATCAGTGTCACTTACTATATGAGAATGAAAAATAAAAACCATATCCAGGGGCCTCCCTGGTGGCGCAGGGGTTAAAGACACAGCACTATCAAGCTATCACCAGCCTTATTCTGAGCCAGGGAGGTAACCCACATGGTGCAGCAGACCTCTCCTGTCTCATGCGCCGCTCCCCTCATCAGTGTATTTCAACAGATTCGCCAGTTCTGCTCCCGCCTCTCTCTCTCTGGTGAATCCTCTCACCACCACCTCCCCATACCCCCGCACCTCTGACCTACACCCCCGCTCTTGTATACATAAATAAATAAATCTTAAAAAAAACCCATCATCTCAATTCACATAGAATAGACAGTTGATAAAATACAAATCTATTCATGATAAAAGAAATTTCAGGAAACTAGGAATAGAAGGAAACATATTCAACCTGAAAGGGGGCATCTAGAACAAATTCACATGTAATATTACACTTAATGGTAAAAGACTGAAAGCTTTCCCACTGAATCAGAAAAAAGACAAGGATATTCATTCTTATACATCTATTCAACGTTACACTGGAGGTTCTAGTCAGGGCAATTAAGCAAGGGAAAAAAATAAAAGGCAGATATTGAAAAGGAAATTAATCTCTATTCACAGACATAATCATCTCCCTAGAAAATTCCTATAGTGTACCTAAAAGGTACTAGAACTAATAGGTGAGCTTAGCAAAGTCATAGATCACAAGGTTAGAATACAAAAACCAATTGGAAATTGAAATTTAACAAGCAGTATAATTTGCAATAGCATAATAAAAATGAAGCAATTAGGAATTACAGTAACAAAATATGTGCAAGATTTGTATGCTAAAACTACAATACATTGATGAAATAAATTTTAAAATGTACTGTGTTCATGGATCAGAAGGAATATTAATGTTCACACAAGCCTGGAAAATTTGCCTTTTGGGTAACAGCGGGGTAAATACGATTTAGGGAAGAATGGAAGAAAAGGAGAAGTATCAGCATTGCACAGAAGTTTAGGGCGCAGGTTTCGACATCAGACCAATGTAGGTTCAAATCCTAGCTTTGTAGTTTCCAAGCTGTGAGACCTTGAATAATGCATTTCAAGTGTCTGAACCTCCATTTTCTCATTTCTACGACAGGAACAATAATATCTAGGTATTTCCCAGTGTACCTGAACAGCTCAAAGAAACCAACACTTGCAAAAGTGCCTGACACACTTGTTTAACATAGTGGTGGAAAATAACCTATGAAGTAACGTATATTGTGGTGGTGTAATATCGGGGTGAGGACGGAGGCACCAGGATGAAAGAACTCACCAGAGACAGAGTGGAGAACAGAGAAGGCAGATTCATTGAATACCCTGCAAGGGAGCAGGGGGGCGAGAGGAGATAGATGTCTGCACAGGAACAAGGATTTGAGGCTCTCTTTTATACTGTTTTGTGGGTGTTGTTTCTTGGGGCACCAGTTATCCGCTGGGATGTATGCTGGTTTTTACACAAAATACATCCTGACTCTGCTTCTTTGTTCCTGGAGCTGAGCTGGTTTCTCTGGTCGGGTTAGTTGGTCTTCTGGCAGGGGTTTCCGTGGTAACTTTAGGGCTACCCTATCTATTCAATCTTCCCAAACCTGCCTGCGGGGCTATTTGACCTTATTAAATGTGAAAGTGCTTGATAAATGATAACCACTCTAGTTTCTAAATCAAAAGATGATGCAGGCCAAAAGGAAAGCCATCTGGCTGGTAGGAAAGAGCCGTGGGGGTGTGGAGGCCTCCCACCTGCAACCACACTCAACTCTCCTCTCCCTTGTGGCATTACCCATTCAGTGGGTGACCTACATTGCGGAATTTCCAGGACAGCCACAGTTCTAGCTCATCCCCTCGGGGGACCACAAGTCGGAGATGGGGAAGTAGAGGGGTTGTGCTTATGACACATTCCCAGGACCCTCCCTTCCCCTCCCTCTTCAGTCTCCCCTTCCTTCTCCCCATCATTGGGGATTTGCTCAGACTTCTTTCATAGGAAATCAAACCGATTAGGAAGGTAAATCTCCCGCGTGGAGAAAAAAAAGGCAAGAAAAAACCGACCTCTACAATACATTTGGACACCAAAGAGAAATGGTTGAGAGATCACTGCTGTTCTAGTTATCTGTGACGCCCCGCCCCGCCCCGCCCCGCCCCATCCTTCTCCTGGCCTCCCTCATCCTCTCCCCTCTCCTCCCTTCCTCGGAGGTGGCCACGGTTGAGAAGACTACATTTGTCTCCCAGCTGATCAACTGGGACTGAGAGGAAGGCAAATGAATTATTTCGGTTCAGCAGCAAGTGTGAGCGTGGGTTTTTCAGCGCCCGCTTTCACCCCTCCCCGCCCCCCTTTAATTAATGAACAAGCTGGCCCCATTGCTGCTCCCGTAGGTATGCAAAATAGCTTCTTCATTTGAAATCCCTGTTGTTGAATGTACTCCGTGGGGCACAATCACATTGCCGCCCCCTGTTTTGCATAAGAAACCGCTGTTTCCAAGATAAGAATCTTTTCATGTAGCTGTCACGAGCTCATCCTTTTCCTGTGCATTGTGGCTCCCACTCCTTTGAGTTGATACCCAAACAATGACTGCCAGCGCTCGCTGGGGCACCCTCCTGCCCCCAGTCCCGGAAGACAGAAGGCTGCGGCTCCGGAAGCAGGCATAGGCAGGCACCCCAAGTTCTTTTCTGTCCTCAGATGTCAAGAGGGTAAGGAATAAGATCCCAGACCTCTGAAAATCTTCCACCGACTGACTTGAAAGCAGACCCTGGGAAAGCAACCGTAAATGCCCTGGTGTGTGTGGCAGGTGGTCGACAGGCAATTCCCGGGATGGTGAATGTGAAGAGTCTGGGCAGTCAAAGGCCAAGGAGTGAGGCAGCCACAGACGCGCACAGCTGCTCAACCCCCTCTTCTGTCCCCCATCATCACACTGCATCCTGTCCCTCCCCCTTGGTTTGGAACAATCACACCCGCAGCAGAAACCACACTCCCATTAGACACTGGAATGGGCCTCAGATTGGGGCATCCAAACCCCATCTTCCTGTAGGTAAATCAAGGCTCAGGGAGGGAAAGCAACTTGCCTAATAAGGCACAGAGAGTTAGTTGAAGAGGTGGGTGTTAAAACTCCAGCCTCATGCTGTTTATTCCAGCACACTGGCTACCTCTGGAGGGAATCAATAACATTTGTGTACAAACCACTGAAGAAAAAGACAGGAGAGGAGATTAAATGAGATCATAGCAAACTACAAAGCCTATACAAACAGTAGGGGTTTTACTGTTAGCCTCCTCATTTGTAGGAGATATTTTCAAAAGATCCAGGAGAAGAGTAAAATTTAACCTTTACCAGCGAGACAGAATTCTATGGTAGGGGGGAAGTTTCCAGAGAAAATGCATGCAGTCACTTTATCTCAGGGGGTGGGGCTGCACAGTTACATCAACTCAGCATTTGTTATTTCCCCTTTGGGGAGAGGAAATAATGCAACACAGAAACTTCAATCAAACTATAGATAACTAACTTGTATCCAGACTGCAAGCAGTGCACTGAGGTCCACAAGAAATGGGGGAGACAAAGGCCAGGCCTTTACAGAGGTTACCAGCTGGTTGCTAGGGTGTTTTGTTTCTGTAATTTGATCATAAACCCCTTGGGGCAAAGGCCATTTGATCATAAACCCCTTGGGGCAAAGCCCATGTATCCTTGGTAACTTCTAGCCTAGAGGAGATCACAGCAGAAGGCTGGTCTTTCCCTGCTGATTGCTTGCTTGAGGAGGGTAGATAAGAAGTCCTGCACCAGCTCCCAGCATTCACAGCGTTGCCTTTTCCTCTATATTTGGTGTAGAGGAAACGTTATTACAAAAGGTTCTCCTGGGGCGCTGAGAAAGCGCCAGTGATTCCCGGTATGTTCGCCCACTATGGCCCTCAAGATGGGAGGGAGGCATTTTCCTCCCAGGCACCAGAAAAAGTAAAGTTTCAATACCACTGATGTTGCTGCAAAAAAAATCACAGCATGAAGTCAGAAGAAAGATTCCCCTCACCTGCCCATCTGTTCCGGTGGTCAGAAATCTCACATCCGAAGTGAAAAAGGTGAAAGTTAAGCCTCTCTCAAGATGTCCAGATCTGGCCTTGCTAAAACATGTCACTGCCATGTGGATTGTTTCCAATGGCGTTTCCAGAGCTTCTCCTGTTGTGTGGTGTTTCTTAAAAACAGGCAACTCAAAATAATCAAGATACTCAAGAGGCGTATTTTGGGATGATATATTTTGTTCCTGTCAGGACACAATGGGAAACTTCCCCACCCCATCCAGACTCTTCGAAGGGCGTGGACATACAGATTAACGTCAGACACATTAGTAGGAGAAAAGGCCAAAAGTTAGTGACACATATATGGGGATTTACATGGCTGTGTATGAGGGAGGTCCCCAGGAAAAGGGGAAGTTCCAGGTTCCCTGCCCCCCCCCCCAAGGGAGGGTGGAGCAGAGCAGGGAGGAGAAGCTGGGGAGGAGACTGAGAGAGGGAAGGAAGCAGGATGGAGAGCAGGAGACCTGAGGAGGCACAGGGAGCAGGGAGACGTGTGAAGAAGCTGCTTGGTCCTGGACAGACGTGGGTGAGAGGCCCGTGGGGAGGTGACAATGGCAGCTTTTATCTTGATTTTGATTTTGCTCTTTTCCTCCCAGACTTGTCTGACTGTTTCTGACCCTTTTCTATGGGTCCCTGCCCGAAGGTGCTCTAGACTTGGGGCAGGCTTTCGGGCCTTGCTTTGGGTCAATCCCGTTTTGGTGGACATTTACCCACGAGGGGATGGGTAACTTGATTTGGAAACTGTATTCTTTGTCTTTTCTGTATTGCACACTCATTGTATTGAAGTTTCTTTCCACTAAAGGTCTTACATGTTTTGTCTTGATGCGGTGGATGGCAGGCACTATTTAGAGCAGGGAGGTTTGGGGGCTTTTGGGGTGCCCTTCTCCCTGCCCTGTAACAGTTGTAAATTCTAAAAACTAAATGAGTGGACCGGGAATATTTATTGTGCATTTAGAGACCTGGGACATCAAATGTAGGAGCATTATCAATAATAAACGAAAATCTTGAAAGCTGTTATTTTCCAAACAATATTTTTCCATTTCTTTGGCATAAAATGCCAGGAGGTAAGTCATTTCACTGTGCAGGATCTGAGACAAACACTGGCAGTCAGCATCACCAAGGTGGCTAAGAAGTTGTCCATCGCCAGCAAGGCCACCAAGCCCACAGTGAAAGCCAACAAAAAAAATGAAGCAGGACCCTGAAGCCCTCTGTAGTCTCCACCATAAAAATTAACATTCTATGTATTTATTAAGATTAATTTTAAAAATTTAACAAGCAAAAAAAAAAATCAAGGAAGACTCTTCTCCTGTCCTTAAAAGCCTTGAAACTTGGTGTTGACTTGGCCTTCTTATGGGTAATTGTCCTATCCTGCATCTGTTTCCAGAATAGGGAGGTTTCATCCATATTGAAGATTTACTCTGGCAAGTAATTTTCCTCTGCAATCAGATTATCTAGAGTTTCTAAATTTTCTGCTGCCTTTACAACAGTGCTCACAGTCCCCACTCATTAATGAATAATGATTCTTGAATCATTTAAACCACCCAGATCTAGCAGTAAGCTTAATTTAACATCATCACAGCCACAGTCCAGTCGTTACTTTCTTTTTTTTTTTTTTCCGGACAGAATTTTTTATTTTCCATCAGAGGGTTCCTGTTAGGTTGAAACTAATTTTTTTCTTTAATTTAATTTATATCCTTTACATTATTATGTATCCCCCATAAGTTTCTCACCACCAATTCACCTGTGAACTATCACCATAGTCCCTCGTGCTCTTTTCTCCCCTATTTTGCTCCCTCTTCCTCCCCCTCCCTGCAGAATGTCTCTTATTTGTGGTTGCCTGCTAGTTTTTGGTTTTGTTTTTGATTTAAGTGTTATTTTCTTCTTCTGATTTCTTGTTTGGCTCTCTTATATTCCTCCCATAAGTGATACCATTCGATATTTTTCTTTTTCCTTCTGGCTTATTTCGCTGAACATGATCCCTTCTAGCTCCATCCATGTTGCTGCAAATTGCATTAGTTTATCATTTTTGATTGCTAAGTAGTATTCCATTGTGTACATGTACCACATCTTCTTGATCCAGTCTTCAATTTTTGGGCATTTGGGTTGTTTCCATACTTTAGCTATGGTAAATAGTGCTGCAACAAACATAGGTGTGCATGTGTCCTTTTGGATTCCAGTCTTTACTTTCGACATTGCAACAAACATTTTGGTTCAGTCATGCTCACCATGTTGTTGAAATGGATCCTCTTCTGTGTGTGGTCTTCAATCCATATCATTAGAAGTTTCTCCAGATCTGATACAAGCCCATCTCATTTTTTTTTCATTTCCAGGTCAATCACTTCATGTGGCCTCTTGCTGGAAACATTAGCGAGAATTTTTTATGCTTGGGGCCATGATGCACAGAATAACACATCATTAAATCCAGCCCAGGGGAAGTGGTGCCATCAAGAAAAGCAGTAAACGTGAGACTTTGTGTAAAATTTAGGATGGTTATGACATCACTGGCCAATTGGAATTTTGTGACCATGGTCATATATGTGGTATTGTTGATCAAAATATTTTTATGCAGTACATGACTGCATTATAGACCTTCTTACAGATCTGTCCTGTCAAAGTGCCCAGAAGCAATGATAGCCTTTTAACAATCTACACATCACGTGTGCAGACCGTGGTTTCTATATCCCCTTCTCCACTAACAGAAATGCTCAAAGAATAATAGGGACATGTCAAAAGAACACAAATGCCACCTTAAAAGGGGCTCCCGATGGTCAAACCTGAGACAATTTAAAATAAATGATGATAGTAATGAATTATAACCAGTTATATAAGATAGGAACCCATGGGTCCATATTCATGTAAACAAATCAGGCTCTATGCTAAAAAGATACCCACTAAAATTCTAGAGTATTCTACCCAATATGCTGTTCTTACAGGGAGATGTTAACAATTTTCCCATTGAGTGGAAAGGGCAATGTCTCCTCCCCTTTGTGCCTGAGTGGATATTGCAACCACCTCAAGCAACAGAGGAGAATGAAAATGAATCTATGTGTCTTCTAAGATTGTATCGGGAAAAGACCACGCGCTCCCAGCCAGCTGTCTCGGAATGACTGATCCTGAATCTCAGCCATGATGCTGGGATAGAAGCAAGCACCCACATGGAGATGCCACAGCTGGGACCCCAGCCAAAAGTCAGTACCAACAAGTCAGCCTTATGAATGAGCCTCCTTGGAAGTGGATCCTCCATCCCCAGTTGACAGATCGCCTTACTCAGATGCAGATTCTTGAGCTAGATAAAGAACTGTTGTTTTAAACCACAAAGTTCGAGAAGAGCTTGATACACAGCAATAAATAGCTGGAACAGGGAGAATCCTTTGTCTTCCTTCTAAGAGAATGCCAACCAATAAACCTAGAAAGACTAATGGAGCCAGAAGATCACATTTTAGCCACCATAACAGTAGTGGTTGATTCCAGAGGTTAAGGGTGATAGGTAAAGTTTGGTAAGGAACAACCTGTTGGCATAATCTGGGAATATCTCCCCCACAAAATACTAATTAATTGTAAAGAGAAAATAAATGGTGCCTTTTTGTTGGTGAAACCTGCAGACAGTGATATGACCGGGTGATGAAGGATAACATTCCATGACAGCACAGGTTGGCATCATATGCCTTCTGATGTGATGCACCAAGAGCACAAATACATATCTGGGGTATTCCTGCCAAGAAAACATGACCTGAGTCTAGTCCTAAAGAAAACTGGGTCAGGGCCTCCCTGGTGGCACAGGGGTTAAACTCTCAGCGCTATCAGACTCTCACCAGCCACTGCAGCAAGAGTTCAATCCCCGGCCAGGGAGCTTCCCACATGGCACAACAGACCTCTCCTGTCTCGCCCACTGCTCCCCTCAGCAGTGTATTTCAGTCGATCTGCCTGTTCTGCTCCCCACTCTGTCTCTGGTGAATCTTCTCACCCACCCACCCCCGCCACTATTGCCTACACCCCAGTTCTTGTATGCATAAATAAAATAAAAATAAGTCTTAAAAAAAAGATAGGAAAATGAGCTACCTGACACTGGAGGAGTCTGAAGAGATATGACAACTAAATGCAGCACATGTTCCCAGATGGAATCCTGGACGGGAAAGGGAAAAGAAACAATGTTTGGACAATAAGCAAAATGTTAATGGGGTCTGGAGACTGGAGAGAGAGAAAGAGAGCAGGTGAGCAAATGCTGTGAAGTGTTAACAGTTAAGAAACTAGGTGGGAAGGATATGGAAGTTCTTTGTACTGCACTTGTGACTTTTCTGTAGGTTTGAAAATGTTTCAAAATGCATTATTTTTCAAAACCACACAAATGCTTATTTTACCAAACCATTTCAGATCAAAGGTTTATTGCTTAATTCAACCGCTCAGCCAATTCTATTCTTCAGGGCAAAGAGTAAAAATATGGCATGCATAACCCCAAACCACAGATATGCAAATCACATTGCCAACAAGGCCCCAATTCATACTAATTCATCAACATCCCCATGCCGTGTGCTGTCTCAGCTCTCTGAGACAGAAAGCCCAACTGAGCTAGCAAGGCCTGTGGACTTCATTTCCAATGCTGCAGGTGCTCACTGCACAAACAGCCCTGCCCCTGATGTCATGCACCAGAAAGATACTCCTTTGCAGTAATCATCTTGATCTGTCATCCGGTTAGTCTTCGGTAAAACTGGAACATACCTCTTCAATGTCCCTCCAATTTATTTTCTGCATTGCTCTTAATAAAATAATATGAATAATTAAAGAATACGAATTAAACCACAACGTGGCAGTCATTAATTTTACATTTGTACCAGTCTTCAAGGCAGCGTGATGGTAACATACATGGAGGATCATGAAAATATTCATGCCTTGTGCCATGTATTGCTATACAATGATCCTACTTTTGGATCCTTTCCCATAAAGAGTGTTCAAAAGATAAATACTTCAACAATGAGAAGATACAAATAATAAGGGTGTGGTGTTCATGTATTCTTTCACAAATATTTATTGAGAAACTACTATGAATCAAATATATAATAGGAAAGAGTCATGTCTTAAGAATAATGGTAAATTAACACAATGAAATACTACGTAACTATTGAAATACTGAGTAAAAATATTCATAGGAAAGTGTTTGTGAAATAATATAAAGTAGAACTCAAAGATTTATAGACATTATGCAAAGCTATATACAAGTCATAAATTGTAATAAATCCAGAACCCTCGTTAACTGCTTAAGTATCTCATTTAAGTGCTTACAGAAACTTTTACTATTGCCCCCCTCCCCTCACCCCTCCACCCCCTCCCCCGTCGTACAGGTACTCACGGGGATCATGAAAACACAATACTGGAATGTTAGTACCAGAAGCTAATGCTTTTTTTCTGTCTTGTTTACTGCTGTAGCTCTAGAACAGTGTGCCTCAAAAACAGCATACACACAATAAATAGCTCCTGACTGTCTGAAGTGACTTAACCGTGATTTGACCCGAGTCCCAATCTGAGATGATACCTTCATTCAATAAGCCAGACCCACCAGGAACAAGGGCCAACGGGGCCGAGGTAGCTTCTAATTCTTTGTGTGTTGAGGGCCTCACCGCCTTTCCTCTCCTTTCTTTCTCTTTTATAGTCTGCCCTCTTGTGGAAGCACCAAAGAGTAGCAGGAGTCAGGGAAGAAACCGGGTCATCCCTCACTGGGAAGATTGCTTATGTGCTGTCTGTATGTCATCACCATCCAGTTGGGACTGTTTCTCCATGATAGCGAAAGAGCTACACAGATTTTCACCAAATCTGGAGTCTGTGTTTGAATGATGTGACGCAGAACATTGTGTTGACAAAATTAACTTTGGTGACTCTGTAGGGCACCTTGGTGGGTTTTTTCCCCTTCATAGTGAGCCATGTAGCCCATCATTTTAAATTTTTGCTGTTGTTGATTTTTCACATTATTTTTATTGCGATAAACTAGGTTTACATCATTGTGTCTGCTTTGGGGTTATAGGTGCAAACCTCTACAAATGTATATTTTCAGAAGGCCCATCATTTTTAAAGATGTCTATGAATTAAGAAATTTACATTTGATAAATTTTGCTAAAGTGGAAGAAAGAGGACAATTCCATTTTCATGAGCTTTTCAAAAATATTCATTTTAATTTTTTCTCTGAACACGAAAAAGAAATTGAATACCACAAAACTCACCACAAAAATTTTAAATGAATATTAGTTTCACACCAACGAGAGCATTTTTAAATGAGTCTTTAGAGAGACAGAAACCCCATTTGAAAGGCACCAGTATGTGGAGGCCTGTTGGAAAGATAAACTCTTCCAAGGGCAAATGAAAGTGCAATGAGAAAGAACACAGTGGAAGCGCAGGAGAGTCGTGTTCTTTCACAGGCGGTTGAAACCAAAGTCCAGTTCAAAGACACATTTGGCTGCTGAGCAGGAAATATGTGAGCTGAGAATTCAGATGCTTCTGCTAGACAAAATAGTGCTTTTAAATTTGAGCTCCAAATCAATTATGCCAAAGAATCTACACCAGTTCTATGGTTGAAATCTGAAAGAGATCCTAACTGTTCCAATGAAAAGGTCATGTTAGAGTCAATTACTAAGCCCCCAAAGTAGCTAAAATCATTATCAATGCAACAGTTTCCCAGAATTCCAAGATCTTTAAGATAACCTCATATCTCCAAGTGTGTATTTCAATGGGGTGCAGTAGAGAGGAACTGGTATTTAACTCCCCAAACTACTGTTTCCCTCAACCTTTACTCTTCATCTTTTGAATGCCTGAAATACCACATGAGTGTATCCCCCCCATGGCTATTAATAAATCCTAAGTACAGATACCTCAAATTATCAGCGTTGTTTGGCGATGGAGCTGCTTCTCGTATGGGCAACACTCTGTAGTGTGTGCCTGAGCGGTTGGTAACAGGAGCTACTCAAGTAGCTCCTGAGCATAACAGTACATATGACCTCTAAAGAAATTTGTTACACAGTTGAAAATTATGACAGCTCTGAATTTTGTTTATTCACGGAAAATTATTACAAACCTCACTTTAATGTTTTTATTGTTTATTTATTAAACTTTCTTGAATAATTATTCTTCTGTGAAGCCCTGGGAGTTTTCTAAGTCTCTTTCTATCCTGACACTTAGAATGAAGGCTTGTTAAGTTAACTCCCAGTTTTCCCTCTTATTGACAAGAAAAGAGATCAGCCTACTAAGCACTTGAAAAGCCCTCCCTGGTGATTAGCACGGTGCTTGGCAAATAGTAAATGTTAAATAAATATTGACTGAAGGATTGAATGGAGGCCTTTACATGGGCTGGATTTTTTGGTTGTGAATGACAAAATTCAACTCTGGTTAACTTAGGAAAAAGAGTAACTTATCTGCAGTCTACAAGGGAGCAAGCAGGTTCGCGTAAAAGCTGGAATACTGAGCTCTTCAGACAGCAGGGCTGAAATCAGGCAATTCCAGAAGGTGTCAAGCAAGAGCTGCTTAACGCTTCCCCCAGGCCCGCATCACTGCACTCATGAATCGAATTCAAGAGGGAGTTTCTAACTGACCTGGTTTGGGTCTCCGTCACTGCTCCTGTGTTGAGAGAAGACAGCGTGTGTTAATTAATATTCCCACTGGATTTTATCCAGTGGACAGAAAGGGAATTCCAATCCAAACTGAAAGTGGAGTGCTATTGCCAAAACAATGGAGAATGGGTACTGAAAAGAAAGGAGGAAAAGAGGGAAGGAGAGAAAGCAAAAGTAACAAAGTATTTTTCTAGGAGCTAAGAAAGAAACCGCTTAAGAAGAAAATACTTAGTAAGTACTTTATAGAAAATTTATTAAGTAATAATATTTTTAAATGTTGCCCTAGAGGTTTCAGGTCCCTAGAATCCCCACAGGGCACAAGTCATAGATTCCCCAACAGGAAAATTACTTTCAAGGGGGTATGATAAAGTGAGGGACTGACTTTGTTACTCACTATTAATGTAATGCAAGGAACTGAAAGGAGGTTTAGTTGGTTCAAAAGAGTTGATAAAGTGCAAAAACTGAGCAGGAGGGAGGTCTTCACCGCGCACAACCCCAGTAGAGAAGCAGAGCAGACAGGAAGCTATGGTCTGAGAGACTTAGAGCAGCCTGCAACTCACTTTATGATTTTTTTAACAAGACTAATTTATCTTTAGTTTCAACTTACCCATCAACAAAATGTGCTTAATAATACCCGCTTCGCCCACCATATCGTCAAGGTTCTCCAGAGAAGCACAATAAATAGGTGGAGGGGGGAGGTGTTGAGAGGGAGACACAAAGAGACAGAAATTTATTCTAAGGAATTGGCTCACAGGACTCTGAAGGCTGAGAAGTCCTAGGAGCTGAGGCAGGCAGCTGGCGACCCGGGAGTGTCCATAGCTCAAGTCCAAAGGTTTGAGAACCAAATGAGCTTAGGGTGTATGTAGTTCCAGTGTGAAGTTCAGCTGGCTTAAATAAAGTTCAGGAAGAACCAATATTTTAGTTTGAATCCCAAAATAGGAAGAAAACAGATGTCCCAGCTCAAAGGCAATCAGGCAAGTGTTGTTACTCGTACAGCCCTTCTGTTCTAGTCAAACCTTCCACTGATAGGGTGAGGCCCATCCACATTAGGAGGACATATTGCTTCTGTTCCTCTGGACAACCTTGACAAAAACAGACTTTGGCACTAAGAGGTACCTTTGATACCAGGAAGTATCTACTGTAACAAATACAGTAGCCCTCCCTTACCCATAAGGAATATGTTCTAACACCCCCGAAGATGTCTGGCACCAAGGAGAGTACTGAACCCTAACATACACAGTGTTTTTCCATACATGTATACTCATGGTAAAGTTCAACTTATAAAGTAGGCACAGAGATTAACAACTAATAATAAACTGGAACAATTATTACAACACTGTAATGAAAGTTATGAAAATATGGTCTTTCTATTTCTCTCTCTCTAAATATCATATGTAATGTTTTATGGCCATGGTTGACTGCAGGTAATTGAAACCACGGAAAGTGCCCCGGCCAGGGAGCTTCCCACATGGCGCAGCAGACCTCTCCTGTCTCTCCCTCTGCTCCCCTCAGCAGTGTGCTTCAGTCAATCCGCCTGTTCTGCTCCCCACTCTGTCTCTGGTGAATCCTCTCACCCCCCGCACCGCTGGCCTATACCCCAGCTCTTGTATGCATAAATAAATAACTCTAAAAAATGTTTAAAAATAAATAAAAATAAAAATGTGAAAACAGCTTTGGAACTGGACAATGGTAGAGACTGAAGGGGCTTTGAGGTGCAATGTAGAAAACCCGCCATTGCTGTAAAGGGACCAATAGTAGAACCGTGAATGTTGGGCGCGATTTGGTAAGAGCTCAGAAAGGACAGAGGACAGATGATGGAGGGAGAGGCTTGTTCTTGGAGAATGCATAAATAATCACCAATAGAATGTTGGTGGAAATATGGATATTAAAGGTGATTTTGTTGAGGTCTCAGACAGAAGAAAGGAGCAGCAGTTTATTAGAAACTCGACAAAAGGCAAGGCCCCCTTATAAATGATAAAGAATTTGATGGAATTGTTCTACCGTTTTTGTGGAAGATAGATCTTGAGAACAATGAAATTGGATATTTATTTGAGGAGATTGCTAAGCAAAGTTTTGGAGGTGTGGCCGGATTCCCCCCCACTCCCCCCCGCCCCATTGCTTATAGTAAAAAGCAAGAGGAGAGAGAGAAGTTGAAGTCGTTAAGCAAAAAGCAGAACTTAAAGATTTGAGAAAAAACGAGAAGATATGTTCTGAAGAGGACACCTAAGACATCCTTGATAAGAAGGTTGTGGGACTGAACAAAAGAAACACTAGCAGCTCCCACTGAAGCCTCGAGGGGAAGGCAAAGGAATGGAAGGAAGGAAGGCTTCACTGGGTTCTCTGGCCATGTCATCCTCCAAGAGAAGAACGGCTCTGACGGTGACCCAGAAATCATCAGGGCCACTCCCTCCCCAGGCCTAGGGAACAAACTTGATTCCTGCTCTGTTCTGTTGATTTTTAAAAAGATTTATTTATGCACACAAGAGCTGAGTGTAGGCCAGAGGTGTGGGGTGGTGAGAGGATTTACCAGAGACAGAGCGGGGAGCAGAACAGGCAGATTGACTGAAACGCACTGCTGAGGGGAGCAGCAGGTGAGGCAGGAGAGGTCTGCTGCACCATGTGGGAAGCTCCCTGGCCAGGCATTGCACTCGTGCTGCAGTGGCTGCAGATAGCTTCATAGTGCTGCGCTTAACCCGTCGTGCCACCAGGGAGGCTCCCCTGCTCTGCTTTTGAGGATAAGCCCACTTCTAAAATTTCAACAGGTCTACTGGCCACAGCCCAGAGCTTTTCCCAGAAAACTTCAAAACTGGAGAGCACCCCATGAGGCAGGAGTCAGGGGCCAGCACACTGCCTCGGTCCTCAGGCACAGGGCTGCCAGCCCCAGGCAGCTGGAAGGGTGGGACGTCAGCCCTAACCCTTAAGGTCTAATGGAATTTGCCCTCCTAGAGCGCGTGCTTACTTGGGACGCATCACTCCCTGCTTCCTTCTACGGTCTCTCCTTTGGAATGGGAATGTTTACCTCCACACTGTCCTGCCACTAGATTTGGAGAGTGTGTAATTTGGTTTCCCAAGTTTAAAGTTGGAGAGGAATTTGCCTCAGGATGAATCATTTCTGAGTCTCACCAGTATCTGATTAGATGATATTTAGAAGATGCTTTGAACTTTGAACTTCAGAGTTGATGTTCACGTGAGTTAAGGCTTTGGAGGCTATTGGGGCGGAATGACTGTATTTTGCATCGTGAAAAGTATATTAATTGGGGGCCTGGGTACAATATTGTGGATTGAATGTGTGTGCCCTCTAAATTTTTTTTTATTTAAGTGACACTGGTTTATAAAACTGTTTATGACTTAAGGGAATAGGTTCACACCTCTTCAGATCTGTTACCACACCACCACACAACCAAAGCAACCATAATCTTTCACCCATAATCATAGACCATTCAGCCCCTTCCTCCTTATGCTTCCTAGCCTCACTGTTCCCCTCTGGTAACCTCAATTCTGCTGTCCTATTTCTAGAATTTGTTTTGGTTTAGTTCTGTCTTTTCCTTTGTTTTGTTTCTCTATAGCTACATATGACTGAAATCATCCAGTATTTGTCTTCCCCTTTCTGATTTATTCCAATTAGCATCATCCCCTCTAGTTCCATCCATATTGTTACATATGTCAAGATTTCATTTCTTTTTATAGTGTTCATTGTGTATATATATGACATCTTTTTTATCCACTCATCTGTCTTGTGTGTCCCCTAAAAATTGTATGGTGAAGCCCTAGCCCCCAGTGTGGCTAAATTTGGAGATGAGATTGTAAGGAAGTAATTAAGGTAAAATTTGGTCATAAAGATGGGGCCTTGAACCAATAAGATTAGTGTCCTTAAAAGAAGAGATGCCAGGGAGTTTCCCCTTCTCTGTGCACACACCAAGAAAAGGCCCTATGAGCACACAATGAGAAGTCAGCCACCTGCAAGCCAAAGGGAGAGTCCACAAGAGATACCTGCTGGAAGCTTGACCTTGGATTTCCAGTCTCCACAACTGTGATAAAAGAAACTTCTGTTGTTTGTCATATGTGACCCCTGGATTTCCAGGAATACATAAGAGCTTTTCAAAGCCCCCTTTCCTCAAAGCTCCTCATTTCCCAGCCTCTCCTCTTCAACTTTTCAGTCTTCTATTGTTTGCCACTACTGTTAGCCCTTTCCCAGCCAGTAGCAGCCAAAGCATTTGCCTTTAAATATTTTCAGCAAACAGCCACTGGGTAGCCACTTCAGCCCTGGGAGAGTTCCAATTAGGTAAAATAAAGGCAAACTCTTTTCAGTTAGTCTTTCAGAGAAAGGCCAAAACATTGACCACAATTCTTTCATTATAAGGCTTATTCTACTCACCCCAAGTACTGGGTACTTGCACTAGGAATGTGACCTATTGTCTTAAAGGCTACTGCCAAGTTTGGGGGTGATGAGTGATATGAGGATAAGTTCAAATAGCACAAAGCTCTCTTATCCAGATTCAAATAGCGTTTCTCGGTTAAGCATTCCCCTGGTTGCTGGAAGCATTTGGTTAGTTTCTAGAGTTCTGAAAAAAGTTTATCCTGACTGTTTTGCCAGTTAATTCGTTGGTTTTGTAGGAGGATGGACTTTGGAGTTCCCTATTCTACCAGTTCACCAATGTTACAGGCAATTGTTAAGATGAAAAATAGGTGATTGACTATCAATAGTTGGTAGTGAAGTATTGTTTAAATTAATGAGATTTTACTTGGTCCTTCAGTTAACAAAAACTAAAACGATCGAGAACATCTAGAATCTGCAGTAATATGTTAGGAAGTACACACTCATGCTAGTGGCAGTATGTAAAAGAATAGCTTTTAGCATACAATTGGTAATGTTTCTCAAATTTTTCAACGTTCGTTCCTCTGACTCAGTAATTCCACTTCAAGAAATTTAACTTATGGACAGACACACAGGCATGCATAAAGAAATATTTACAGGACATTTTATGCAAGACTGTAATCATGAAAACCAAGACAGGTGTGCTCAATAAGGAACTGCTTAAGAAAATCATGGCACCTCAAAACCCTGCACTAACAGGAAATCCAGCCTAACATCAAGGGCATTTGGCTTCTTCTCTGCCTCCATCTTAGATGGGGAGGGCTAGCATTTTTATTTAATAGTGGGGGAGGAGAGCAAGGAAGTTTGGAACTTGGAGGAGAGAGCAACATCAAACAACAAAACTGCAGGCAGCCATGTAGAGGGCGGTAGGGAGTTGGACATGAGTCGCTCCTCTCCGGTAGTCTGGTCCGATCTCCTCTGATTCAGTCCACGGAAAGCAAGTAACAAACCAAGATGCAGAGCATGACCCCACTTACCCACATGTGTGTGCTCATACCGCACACATGTGTAAGTATTTACGTTGGTGTGTAAATACATTTTACAAGAACTGAATGGAAACACAAGCTAACAGCCATTGCTAACCCTAGGAAGAGAAATGAGGAAATGCAGAAGTCAAGGAGTCCCACATTTTATTGCATAGAACTCTATTACTGGAACCTTTAGAACAGCACTGAATTTCTCTAACTAAAAGAAAAATCATCTAATTAAAATAGCCTGTTTAAGATAAGTTTTTAAACATTAAGGAAAATTAAGATGGAAGAATCAGTAGTAGTCCTATTACTCTAGCAACAGCAAGCATAGAAAATGCCAGGATCCAGAGTGGATTTGTGGATCACAGCCTTCAGAGATGAGACCTATCCAAGTTGACAGAGTGAATTAGTGGTAGATTCAAGGTTATAGGGAAACTGGATTCCAAACCAGAGGGGAAACTTGAAGTGACTTGAAACTTGAAGTGGGAATGAATGAACCCCTATATCTGAGTGAAGTGCCAGAGGCCAGCGGCTATTCATCCAGTCCTCCAATTCAGTGAAAAGTGGAAGCCAGGAGGCCAGAGTCTTGTTATGAGATCATGAGTTGGAGGGGTTCAGGAGGAGATTGTAGTTTTGCCTTCTGTGAGGTCTCCAGTGCTGGTACCTGTCATTTAGAATTCCCCAAAAAGCTGTTTGACAATTAGAAAAGGAAATTAAGCAATTTATCGGTATCTGTGGAGACATTGACTTTAAAAGAGTCCCATGCCATGTTTAGCACTTAGAAGCAGCAGCAGTAACAAGCTATTCTCTCGTCAAGGTATACTTCTTACTAATTGTTTTACAGGGAGAAGATAGGAGAGGCGAAGCAGAATCCAACTCTGGTTAATTTGAGTAAAATGGAATTTACTGGAATGACATGGTCAGTGGTATGTATGCTGGTTAATGTTTAACGGCCAGCTGTTCATAACAAAAATCTGATTTGTAGTGTTGTTTCCATTCTATAAATACTCCCACCCTGGCCTTTTGCCAGCTACCCATGTGATATCATCTAGCTCACAAAATTCCTGAAAAGTCAACAATTGGCCCTCAGAGCTGATATGAAGAAGCTCACAGGATGGACGGAAGGAAGGCCAGCACTGAGGCAGTCTCCACAGCAGAACTACTCAAGTCACAAACATGTCAGCCTCCACACAGACCTCCGTACTGCCCCGGCCACCTCGCACAAGTTTTATGCCCTGATGGGTGGGGGAGGGCCATTCATTCACCTTAATATCCGCAAACAATGTAATTCAAAATTAATGGTCACGCAGTTACATCTCAAGAAACGTTTAGTTATGGGTCCCAATTCATACTTGCAAGTCTTAACTCGCAAGGTCACTTTCTGCTGATTCCTAAACCAGAAAATGAATTTATAGCAAGAGATAAGGCAACATCTGAATCCAGGGCTTCTTAGCTACTTTTTTTCTGTCTTTTAAAAACTTTGTCTTATGGGTAATTCACATACACACATAGAGAAGTAAAAAGAACAGTACAATGAAGCTACCTTCTCATCAATGATCAACTTATAGCCAGTTTTGTTCTATCTCTATTCCCACTTTATTTTTTAGGGAAGAAGACTGATTAAGACTGTTATTTGAAATTGGAATAATCTTGTAAAATAATATAGTTACAAATTTAAGAGTAACTGTGAGTTAGTAGCTTTTCATGAATTTTCTCATCAGATCTTTATAACAGCCCTGCTGGACTAGCATTATCTCCAGTTTTCACCTGTGAAGATCCAGACCAGAAAAGGTTAAACACTTGCCCAAAGTCAAAAAGCGCTGACAGGGCCTCCCTGGTGGCACTAGGGGTTAAGTCTCAGCCTATGAAGCTGTCTGCAGCCACTGCAGCACCAGTTCGATCCCAGGCCAGGGAGATTCCCACATGGTGCAGCAGACCTCTCCTGCCTCACCCGCTGCTCCCCTCAGCAGTGTACTTCTGATCTGCCTGTTCTGCTCCCCACTCTGTCTCTGGTGAACCCTCTCGCCGTCCCACGCCTCTGGTCTACACCCCATTTCTTGTGTGCCTAAATAAATAAATCTTTTTTAAAAAGCATTGACAGACTCAGAATTAAAACTTGGGAAGGTATAAACTCGGTTGTACCCAAAGTTTTCATAGTAGTTGCCTCTGGGTGGTGGAATTATGGGTTTTGATTCTCTTCTTTTTGCTCATTTGTCTTTATTTCTCCATAGTTCATTTTCCGGGGCAGCGGATCAGTGCAAATGTTTTTGTTCACGGCTACAACTTGTTTGCTGCCAGTGCAGTTCCTGAAGCAGCTTCAAGAAAACCCAGTTAAGTAAGTGTCTGGACTCTGTGGGTGAGGTCTGCGAGGCTTAGGGTAGAGGTGCGTCCAACAGCTATCATGGCACCGCTGTTACCATGGCTCCCAGTGGGGTCCAGGCTCCTGGACTGCATTCAGATAAGCACAGCCTGTCTCAAGGAAGCGAACACCCCCACTCTCTCTACCCTCGCTGACAAGCAATGGAATGTCAATTTGACAACATCCAGAAGACTGACCAGGCAAGCAATTAGTTTAGAAGTCATGTTAATGAGTCAATTACTAAACTCCTACTCTGTGCCAGACCTTAAGACACAGTTCCTTCCCTCAGAAACGGACTCAAGTGGACCGTGGAATGCAATTAACAGCTGAGGGAACTGGGAAGTATGTTTAGTCTGAAAAAAGAAATGGCTCCAAGGAAGGTTGGGGAGGAGGTCAAGCAGAGTCGGAAACTTGTTTTAAACTCTTGAAAGGAATGTCGTGTGGAAGAGGAATTGACTTATTCTGTGTTATTCCTAAAGGCAGAATAACTTAGACCTTGAGAACTACAGTCAAAGGTAGTCCACAGACAGCACCGGGCAGGGATAGATAGGGAATTTATTAGGCTTTCTTTGATGGGGCAGAAAGAGTTGCTTGGGGAAAGGTGAACTTCTGGGTCAAGTTGAAGGTACCGGGGACTGGCTAAGGGGGCAAGTAGGTGCTAAACATCTCACTTTTTCCCACCCACCTAGCGGCTGCCTCCCCTGAAATTCTTTTGTTTAATAGAAATAACATTGCATTATAGGGCCTCCCTGGTGGCACAGCGGTTGGAGCTCCGCTGTGGAGCTGTCAGCAATGCGAGTTCGACGCCCGGCCGGGGAGAGTCCCACATGGTGCGGCAGACCTCTCCTGCCTCGCCCTCTGCTCCCCTCAGCAGTGTATTTCTGATCTGCCTGTTCTGCTCCCCACTCTGTCTCTGGTGAACCCTCTCGCTGCCCCACACCTCTGGCCTGTACCCCAGCTTGTATGCATAAATAAATAAATCTTTTAAAAAAAGAAATAAGAAATAACATTGCATTATAATATAAGTTTCAGGTGTACTTACGATCTTGCAGTGCCACCATTTGCTAAAGTAGGTAAGTGACCCAGACTAGACCAATTAGACTTCCTCTCTTAGGACTCTGACTCAAGTGGAAATACACAGGGCTGAAGAAGATGCGATTTGTGTAATCCAATGATAACCCTCTAAAGAGGTGATTCATGAGTTCCTGTTCAGAAAATTCTCTGGTTTCTCTCCTCCCAGTTTTTATGTGTGGGCTGAAATGATAACATGGTGAGGAAAGAGTGCCTCACCTAGGCCCCAGTGATCAGTGCTAGAGCACAGAGGGGAACTGGGTCTCAAGAAGAAGGCAGTTGCCCAGTTATCAGAACGAGGACCTGAACTCAGGGCTTGTCCAGCAGCAAGAGTGATCTGAAGAAGAATCTCATAGTTCTGGGCTAGAACCACTGACTTCTCTCTGTCCTGTGGTCAAGATAGATTCTAGAGCTTGGGACAGAGCTGAGGTTGTAACTAATGGGACTGAATGACCCCCCTAGTGAGTAGTCTCAACTGGAGGAGTGTATCAGTCAGGGTTTAAATGAAGAAACAGAATCACCAAGATGGTAGATCAGTAGATCTCTGTATTTATATAGTTTGTTACAGATATTTAACATTACATAATTGTGGGAGCTGATTAAGCAGTCTCTAGATCTCTACAGGGCTGTTGTTATCACATCTGGTATTAGCCTGACGTTCACAGGGCACACAGTCCACAAGAGAAGGTAGGTGTAAAGTGTGAAAGAGAAAAGAGAAACTGGGGGCCTCCCTGGTGATGCAAGGGGTTAAGTCTCAGCCACTGCAGCAGAGTTCGACCCCCGGCCAGGGAGCTGACCCACATGGCACAGCAGACCTCTCCTGCCTCGCCCGCTGCTCCCCTCAGCAGTGTACTTCAGTAGATCTGCCTGTTCTGCTCCCCACTCTGTCTCTGGTGAATACTCTCACCACCCCACACCTCTGGCCTATACCTAGCTCTTGTATGCATAAATCAATAAATCTTTAAAAACAAAAAAGGAGAGAGAGAAAAGACAAACTGAAACACAAGCCAGAGACCGCAAGTTTAGATCAAAACCCATATCAGGTCTTATTACCTCTGCCTTTGGTAGTATGGGTATATTACAAAAGCTGGGGCCCTTCTTCATGGTGACAGAGACACACACACACACACACACACGCGTGCACACACACACACACTCACACACACACACACACTCATGCCCCAAGAATTGGAGAAGTTCAAGTGAAATCCAGGGGAAGGTGAAACAGTTGCAGATCCAGCTGTTGCCACATACCAAGGAGATTAGTCAATAAACTGGCAACAAGCACAAGCTACAAAATGGCTGTTGCTTCATTTCCACCGTTGAAATCTCACACAAGAATCTCTCTTGTGACCCAACCTAATGGAAAGTGTACTGGGAAGGAAATTCGGGGGAAATGTGGTTGAGCCTAGCCAAGTTACTGAACAGGAAGGACAGAAGGAGAGGCTGGGGACCAGGAGCAGCCTGCTGGGCAGAATTAGGCCCAATAAACAGCAGTTACAGGAATAACTTTCAAACAACTCAAGTTGCCTAATAATGATTATAATTCATATATCACAACTGAGGAAACTCTTCATCTCTGGATGTATTCCTGCAGAGATTTATGACCCAACTGTTGAAGGTCTTAAATATGATCCACACTGGTTTTATAAAAGTCATGCTGGTAGATGAATGGAGGAACCGAGACTGAAGAAAGAAAGAGCGAGTAGAAATCTTCTTTAGTGACACGGGGTTAAGGTAATGAGACCTGAACTGGCGCAGTAGTGGTAGATATGGTAAGGGAAGCGTGATTTGGAAGACAGGTGGAGGTAGAGTCAAAAGGATTTAGTGACGATCTTGAAGTAGAATGGCAATTCATTTCTTGTTGCTGCTGTACCAAGTGATCACAAACTTAGTGGTGTAAAACAACAAAAATTTATTCTCCTACTATCCTGAAGGCAGAAGTACAAAATGAGATTTACAGAGCTAAAATCAAAGCCGTGGCAGGGCTGGTTCTTTCTAGAGGGTCCAGGGGACAATCTGTTCCTTGCTTCTTCTAGCTCCTGCGGCTACGTTGCACCACCCTGTGCCTCTATGGTCACATGGCTTTCTCCCCTTCTGTGTCAAATTTCCTTCGGTCTCTCTCTTTTAAAGACACTTGTTACTGAATCAGACCCACCGATACTCCAGGATAACCTTCTCATTTCAAGATTCTTAATCACATCTGCAGAGTCCCTTTGCCACATAAGGCAACGTCCACAGGGATTAGAAGGTAGACATCTTGTGCAGAATCATTATCTACCACCAATAGTAAAATGAAGGGAGGCAGCTCTTACGCTAGGGCCTCCAATCTACATTATTCAAGCCATGATAGAAAAAGTAACCAAAGTAAGAATATCAACAGGAGAAAAGAGTTGGGGGAAGTGGAATCTGGTTTGGGATATGTTAAGTATGATATGAGGGGTTAATGGGACACAGTTTGAGGCTTTGGGAAAGTATCTAAGCTGAAGATAAAGATTTGAGAGAGCTGCAGAGGAAGAGTAAAAACTCTTAGAAAGTAGGGATTATACATGCTTACAGTTCTGTACACAGTGAACACAGTAACAGGCACAGGCTAGAGGCTGGCAGCAAGGGGTAGCGTGTGGACGGAGGAATGAGCTATGAATGAAAGGAGAAAGCTTTCTTCTTTGAAACAGAGATAACCGAAGGAAGAAGAGGTGGGTATGCAAAATAATCTTGCGATGGACAGGATATATTGCAAAATCTCACTTTGGACACTATCACTATTATCAGAATGGAAGGTGAAGTCATCGGCAAGAAATATAACTAGGAGTGGGATTGAGCTTTGAGGAAAATAAACCTCAAAATGTCAGAACTGAATAGGACCTTGGAGAATATCTAGCCCATAGCTCTCGTTTTCCAGACAGGGAAACCAGGTCTTAGAGAAAGGGGTAAGTCTGTTCTGTTACCAAGTCAACTAGAGTTTGGGTCATTCATGGAACAAATGTTTATCACATCTGACTCCACACCACAAAGACCTTATGCTGGATTTGGAAAGACAGCAGAGAATGAGGCAGCCATAGACCCTGATCTCAAGGGGTTTGCATGTAATGAGAAAGAAAAAGCAGTAAGCAGGGCGGTGTGTATGCAGGGGAAAGTTTAAATTGTGCATGGGAGGAAGGATGAGCGTTAACAAGAAACAAATAGCAAGATGGGGGAGCCGACATACCAGCCCAGCTGTGAGGGTGGATGGTGACTTGGCTGTTGACCCAAGTAGCAGTTTCATGACCTAAATGATATTTATAAGCCCAAGGAGAAGAAAAGACAACTGCCAGGACCTTGACTCTGGTTCCAACATTCCTTTGTGCTTGGCGCTTCTCTGCACGCTCCCCGGGTGAGCAGAGCCACAGGAGAGGAGCATGCAACAAGTTGAGTGATCGGCTGTTGGATGGAGTCCTGTAGCTTTGAACAGATAAACAAGTATAAGAAAAACTCAAAAGTTTTGTTCTTCGAGCCTCCCTGGTGGCGCAACTGGTTAAGCACAGCACTATGAAGCTATCCAGAGCCACTGCAGCACGAGTTCGATCCCCAGCCAGGGAGCTTCCCACATGGCACAGCAGACCTCTCCTGTCTCACCCACTGCTCCCCTCAGCAGTGTATTTCAGTCAGTCTGCCTGTTCTGCTCCCCACTGTCTCTGGTGAACCCTCTCACCCCCCACACCTCTGGCCTGCACCCCAGTTCTTGTGTGCATAGTAAATCTTTAAAAAAAAAGTTTTACTCTTCTCCAAGGGCACCCAGGATTAAAGAAGCTGACAGAGCAGGGGTTAGCAGAGCACCTCCTAAGGAAAGTAAGGTTCTCCACGTGATTCAGTCCACAAGCAAGAGTCACAGAGACAGCAGCCCACTCTGCTCCACAGCTTCAGTCTGTCATCACAGCTCTCTTAAGGTCAGTTGTGCTAGAAGCCAAAAATAACTCAAGGCAATTCTGCTGTAGAAGAGAACATACTTAAAGTGTAAAAAATATATATGCCATGTATCTAGCTTGAAGTAAAACAATTATATTTCTATTATTTTTCTAATTAAATTATCCCTAGTACCTCATCTTGCCTATTAGTAAAACATGCTTTTTTCCCTCCCGTGGTGGTCCCTCTCACAAGAGTTCTATGAATCTCAGGCACGCAGACTCATTTCAAAGGGTCAGTACTGGCTTTGCTTGCTTTGAGGAAAGCAAGCTGGAAGCCTCCTCAGTCCACCTAGGAAGTGTTTTCTTCAGCTGTTGCCCTTGTTGCTACAACACGGATTGCTAGGAGTCCGGCGGTCTGACCCCATCCCAGGTGCTGTGGTGGCTGAGGTTTGCCCTGGCTCCGAAGATTCCTTAGGTGTTGGGCGTAGTGACAGAAGGAGTGTTGTTCTCAGCTATGAGCAGGCCACGCCATCATAGGCCTACGCTTCACAACTTGCCAAGACTAAATAGCCGCAAGCCTCCATCTGCTCCCAGATGAAGAAACCAAAACTCTGGAGCTTTCTCTTGAGAAGATATAGCTTCCCAAGGAAGGGGGTGGGACGGACTTTAGAAAAAATACTGGGGGACTTTAGAGAGAGAGGTTGAGAGTGAAAGTGCAAGTGGGACACCCCTCTTCTGCTGAGACTTTCTCTCATCCCCTTGTGTAGCTGTAGTGACGATTTAATAGAGAAGAGCTTCCCAGCGCATGCGTCCAGACACACTGGGGTGCTGCCAGTGGATTCGAAGTAGGCAAGAATTCTCGATCTTAGTGTTCTGTGTAATCAAGCAGGGCTCGGGGGTCCAGAGACTCCAGGTGAGCCCCAGCAGCTGCTGGCATTTTAGGTGGTTTTGGTTTTGTTTTCTTCAGAAGATAGAATTTGTTTTATAGTCTCCATGGACAGTCCATGCTTCCTGCCCAGTGTACCCAAGGAGGGGTGCTGTCCCCCCAAGACAAGGAGGGGAACTGGTGGGGGTGCGGCAGGTCAAATCCCTATCTTCACGTACGTCGCCTTCTTACATCTGTTTGCTGCTAATATGCCTTTTCAAGTTGCATCCAAGTTAGCCACACTGACCACGTGTGTGTGTTCTGCGAATTATAGCAACATCATTATTTTGAAATACTGTGCTTGACATGAAAAGTTCGATGGGATTTGAAATCCATTTGTGGATTCACAAATCCATCATCACAAGCTGTTTCATCGTAGTATTTATCAATGAAAGCAAATGAAGAGCTGTTAGACTCTAAATATAATTTCAAGTGTTGTAAATTTTGAAATGATTGTAAAATAAGGTTTAAACTGTTTTTATCACCTACTGTGGGAACACAGTTTCTTGTCAATTGTGGCTGTGAAGAATTCAGTCATCACGAATAAACTCTGGTTAGTCATTAAATACTTTTAAAAATAGTTTATAAATTTGACAGAAATATTTAATATCTTCTTTAATATTTTACTTTTATTTTTCTTAAAATTGTATGATACAAAAAAGTAATGAATGTTATCAATGAGTCCCATAAGGACAGACACCCACATACCCCCTCTGGTTTACGCTCAGGTGCCATGCAAATGTGAACACTTTCCATTGGTGTCCTGATTTAAAACAGATGGGAAACAGTGTGATAAAAATCACATTAAGAAAATTAAAAGAAGAGAGTTGCTTACACCACTTTATTAATCACGACTCATTCAGTTGTAAATGGCATAGGTTCAACTAGAACTAGTTTGGGCCAAATAAGCAGTGGAGACAGAACTTTTATTGAATAAAGAACCCAAAATGTATACATGGTAGCGATGGAGTTGGTTCAGTGATGACTAGAAGAAGGGACATATATACCATTTGCTCGTTCTCCTCTCCTCCCTTTCTATCTCTAAATCTCCGTTTCTCTATTTCTCAATGCTGCTTCTCTCGGAATGTTTACCTTTCTGCCTCCAGCTGCGAGATTTTCTACACAAGGTAGGGAAGAAGGTTTTAAACAGATCTTGGCTTATATCTTTATAGCTTTTGGACTATTTTAGCTTGAAAAGTTCTGGAAAGGATTACAAGTAGTCCACATTGACCAAAGGGACAAGGCCTGTTAGCAGAATAATACTCACTGAGGGAATCGCGACCCAAATAGCCCTAAAATTTTTGCTTCCCAACATCTGCATTGTTATTGAGTGTGCCTTTGGTCTGGAAGAGCACAATTGGAGGGTTCTGGAAGGGAACAGTATCAGCTTATAGATTGTCTTATAGTGCTACAGTTAGCTACAGTTAGCTTTAGGGTGCAGCAGTTCTTACCTGGTAGATTATTAAGTGAAACCACCAAATAGCCTGTTCGACTATAGGGGGGCAGGTGTCTCCTCTAGCATCACTTTTAGCATCCCTGATTTGTCTTCTGTATGGAAGCAAAGCACATGCTGTACCTGGTTACATCGAGACAGGACAAGATCTGCTGGGTTTAATAACCCTCAATTCTCAATGATTTAAAATAACAAATGTTGGGGCCTCACCGGTGGTGCAGGGGTTAAGTCTCAGCACTGTCAAGGAATCAGCAGTCACTGCAGCTTGGGTCTACACAGCAGCCCCTGCACCTCTGGCTTATACCTCTTTGTTGTGTGCATAAATTAAAAAAATTCTTTAAAAATAAAATAGGGGTCTTCCTGGCGGTGCAACGGGTTAAGTGGCAGCACTATGAAACTATCCAGAGCCACTGCAGCACGAGTTCAATCCCTGGCCAGGGAGCTTCCCACATGGCACAGCAGACCTCTCCTGCCTCGCCTGCTGCTCCCCTCAGTAGTGTACTTCAGTCAATCTGCCTGTTCTGCTCCCCACTCTGTCTCTGGTGAATCCTCTCACCACCCCACACCTCTGGCCTACACCCCAGCTCTTATATGCATAAATAAATAAATCTTTAAAAAAAAACAAAAATAAATAAAGTAAAATAACAAATGTTGACTTCTCATTCATGCTTCATGTCTGTCAGGAGTTGGCAGGGTTCTCTGTTCATTGTGATACACATGAACCCAGCCTGACGGTAAGAGAAAGCTCCAGAGTGTCTCCCACTGTTAACTAAGTTCTCTGGTCTAGAAGTGACATCTCATTACCACTGTTTTAGTCAAGGAGGGCTGCCATAGCAAAATACCATGTGCTGTGTTGCTTAACAGGGATTTGTTTCTCACAGTTCTAGAGATTGGGAAGACCAAGATCAAGGTGCCAGCCAATGTTCCTGCTTTACATGTGGGGGGAGGGGAGAATTTTTCTTGTGTCTCTTCTACATATTTTTGTTATTCTTTCCCTTTTTTTGTCTATTTTTTTTTATGCATACAAGAGCTGGGGTGTAGGCCAGAGTTGCGGGGGGTGAGAGGATTCACCAGAGACAGAGTGGGGAGCAGAACAGGTAGATTGACTGAAATACACTGCTGAGGAAAAGCAGAGGGAGAGACAAGAGGTCTGCTGCGCCATATGGGAAGCTCCCTGGCCGGGTATCGAACTCGTGCTGCAGTGACTGGTGACAGCTTGATAGCACTGAGACTTTAACCCCTGTGCCATCAGGGAGGCCTTTTTGTGTCTATTCTTATAAAAACACTAATCCCATTTATGAGCGCTCCACCCTGATGACCCAATTACCTTTAAAGCTCCCCACCTCCAAATATCCTTGTATTAGGGGTTGAATTTGGGGGAGACACAAACATTCAGTCCATAATAACTACTCACAGCATGCATGGTGGCGCCCAACCCCAAAAGTCCAGAAAGTAAAATCCCATCACATGCCCAAGGAGATTCAGTAATTTGGTTAATAACACTAATGTCCACAACTTCAGTTTATAACTATATACACTAGACAGTGTGTGGCTGAAGATTACAAAAAAAATTGACATGTCTAGGTGATTTCTCAGTATTATTACATCTGATCTTAGAAAAATCCAATATGAAAATGCAAATTATTAAACCAGATCAAGTGTGGGTTACTTATTCATAGTACATGAATTTTATAATTTACAAAAGGATTTAGCTCAGAATCTCTTTAAAATTTGAAGCTTCTGAACACTTCTAAATGTTTTACAGAGCATTTAGCAAAGAACTGTGCACCCCTTGGATTGAATCTTATTTTGCTCTGATCACACACCTTTGATTTTTTTGACTGTCCATCGTGTATCTTAGTGTCGCTAGAGCGCAACACACAAGTCAATCCACAGGTTCTGTGGGTCAAGTTGTAAAGGGTCTGTGGACAGTCAAACCCACGGAAAAAACTAAAAGGCACAGTAAAATCAAAATGACAATGTTAATTATGGAGATTCAGAAATTCACAAGGGTAAAGAAAGAGTAAGCTCTTCTTCTGGATGTAAAACTTCCTTTCTCTTTCCAGAAGTGGCTGGAGGGATTTTGCAACTAGGCTCAGTGGTCAACATGTTTAGACACTAAAATGAAAAACAAAGACCTGGAAAGAAACTTTACTAGGTCAGCAAAGCTGTTGTAACAATTACCCAATATTAACATATGGCAATACCTTTCACACAAGTGGACACCCCTTCTGTAAAACAAGGACAGGAGCATGCTTCTAGTCTGGTTATCTTTGCTAATAACTCTGAAATCATCAGCAATCAGTGTGCAGCCGAGCTCTGCCACCTTTCGCAAGGCGAGCTAAACATAGTCAATCTGCCTGCACACAAACCTTCATGAGCCCTAGGGCTTCTGTATGTCAAGTGCCAAGCACTGGATCTGCAAAGTGGAGGCCTCCAAAAGTCAGAAAACTTGACATAGTCCCCATGGAACTGACAGTCCACTTGAGAAAAACAGAATGACATTAAGAAAAATTGTAATTACAGGTGTGAAAAGAAAACCAACTACACAGGCAATACTTTTCACCTGCCAGGAATGTGAGCACCACCCCTACCCTAGTACCTGAACCTCCACCCCTTCACGTGGACGCGCTCCCTGAATGATCTGAAAGATTGTGCTGTGTGCCAGGGCAAATCAAACAAGATGGGTGGGAGTTCCTTCCCAGGAAAAACTGGCAACTTTTTGGAGGCTGAGGCACCAGGAGAATCCTGATACCAGGAGATACAGAATGTCTGACCTTCATTCATTCCCGTATTCATTCATGAATGTTTATGAGCACCCATTAATTTCTAAGTTGTGTTCTGGGCATTGGGCCCTACAGATATGCTCCCCGCCCTGATGGCGCTTCATTCCAGTCAGAGAGACAAGTGTTAATATAATACTGTGATGGTACAGCTAGGTCAGGAGGACACAGAAAGTCGTGCGAGCACAGAAAGGGACCTCTAGCATCATTCAGGTGACTTAAGGAGACATTTTGGCAACATCTATGCTGAAGTCTAAAGGATGGATAGGAGTCTTATTACCAAACTCAATAGGTTCATCACATACATTCCCCAAATAGACCAGACCCAAGTTTTGTTGAAGAAAGAGAAATTTAATATCAGCCGATAAAGAAGACAAAGAATGTGAATTCCTCCACAGACTGCCTCCCTGGGTAAGGGCTGGAAAAGGTTTTAAAGGGGAAGAAGGACAAAAAGGAGACAAAGTTTTGGTGATTGGGCATTGGAGGTATTGGGCATTGCTAGTTAACTGTTGGTTATGCTTCTACATACACTGCATGTTCAAAAAAACTCCTCCTCAGCTCAGCTTCTCCCTGAGGAGGATATTTTAGTGTGATAATGAGGCTGATGTGAATTTCAGGTCAAAAAGGAAGGGACTATGCATAGTCCTAGTTTTTAATGGCCCAATGGGCTGTTTAAGCTGCATAGAGTTGATTGGAATCTGGTTAGCTCAACAGACTGATACATGGTTTAGTCAGACAACATGGCTTTGGTGTAAATCAATTAACAATTCCAAGCGCCCTGCTGCAGACAGTAATGAGTGGCCTTGCCCTTTGTTTCCTGGTATTTTGAGGTCCTAGAATCAACTGTCTTAACCATTTATTTCCCAGTGCTCAGACGTCCCGGTTTGGCAATAGTTTCCCAGATGAATAAGGTGGAGAAAGAGTATTCCAGACAGAGTGAACAGTAGGTGCAAGAGAGGAATGGAAACTGTAGCTAGAGAAATAATCAAGAAGCAGGTATCAGAGAACCTTGCAAACCATGGGATCAGGATTTGGATTTCATCCTAATGGCAGTAGGAGTTTTATGCGGGAGAGTGGCATGAACAGCTGTGCATTTTAGAGTAATTGCTATGGTTACAATGAGAAAGGGTTTGAAGGAAGAGGGCAGGAGTAAAAGAGGGGTGCCCGGTCAGAGAGCAGCTTTTGGTGGCCCAAGCAAGAAATGATGGTGGCCTGCAAGAGAACGTTAGAGGTTGGAGTAGAGTCCGAGAAGAGTTCGTGAATTTGAGAGGTGTTTTGGGGAAGGCTTAACCGGATTTCACCATCAATTAGACAAAAAACAGCATGAAAGCAAGGTCATAGATGACTTTCTGGTCTCTGACTAGAGCAATGGGTGGTGCCATTTACTGACCTTGGGAAGAGAAGGTGGGATAAAAGTGAGAGGGACTTCAGGGAAAGTTAGAGCTGTGAGAGTTAGCAGCATCAGTGGTAATTAGAGCCATAGTCATAGGAGAAAAGACCTAGCCTTACTACTCAGAGTGTGGTCCAGGGACCAGCAGCATCGGATATTACCTGGGAGTTTTTTAGAAAGGCAGAATCTTCAACTCCTACATGACCTACTAAATCCAAATCTCCCAAGCTTCCCAGAAATCTATATGCACATTAAAGGCTGAGAAATACCGCTCTATGGTGCATATCCACTTAGCAATCTAGGCTCTAGATAAGAACTGCCCGTGAGACACTTTTCCCCCTCTCTCAAATGAAGTTAGTGTGCAATAAAAAGTTGTAAAGCAAAATACCTTTCAAATGTGAATTATTCATGATAGGCATTACAGAGAAGAGATACAGAAGCCATAGACTCACACAAGCCACGTGTGCCTTACTAAGAAAAAGACAGAGATGCATTTTGATGAAGAAATCCATCCCCATGACTTGTTAGAGAAAGAAAGCGATAGTCCCAGCAAACTATCAGATTCTTAATCTTTCATTAGACAAATTTTGTGGCTTCACGTACATGTGTGTGACTATTTGTATCAGTTAGTGTCCTCCTGAAAAACAGAACCAATATGGGGGTTGTGTGTGTATGAGAGAGGGAGAAGGGGTGGGTCCTTCTTTTTGGAGTGGGAGTTTTTCTATGGACAAATGGCCTCTTCTCCTCCACAGTATGCAGCACTCATATATCTGAGAGGCTTGCATCCTGTAACTTAAAACTAATTTATTTCCACTTATTTTTTGTGATATAGCAACTTGTAAGACAGGGAAAGAACCTCAAGTATGCACCTCTGTGGAGAAGACTTTTAAAGTTCATTAAGGTCTGGTTCTGCTCTCCTCCCAAGCCCATAGGCAACTGTACTTCCCTATCCACCATGGTGTTGGTCGTGGCCATATGGCAAGTTTGGTCAAGGGTTATGGGCCAAAATGGTGTGGATCAGTACTGGAATGGAATATTCAATTGCCTGTGCAAGATCCTCAAACTCTTTCTTCCCATGGTCTGTCAATCAGTTTGAAACAAGCATATGTTTAACGTGGTGCTATGCCATCAGGCTGGATGGCACAGTTGCCGCATGGCAATACAGTTGTGCTAGACAGTCCATCAGACCTACATTGGATATGAGGGGCAAATGAATCTTTGTTGTATTAAGGCACTAACAATGAGAGTTGTCACTATATCATAACCCAGTATTTCCTCAACTAATTGTCCCTACAAACTTGGGGGTCAGAAGGAAGCAGATGGCCTGCTTTAACCAAATTATTCATTCTCTGCTTAAGAAGCAGCTGTCTCTATCCCTCCATCATCCGTGTTTCTGGTGCACTTTCTATTTTATACAGATTCTCACTGCATTGCCCATCTATACCCAATATATAAACTTCCTTGCATTAAATTATTGCTATAAAATTCGGTTATTTTAAGATGCTTCTTTGAAACTCTCTGTATTTCTATCAAGAAATATCAATGAATAAGAACTGGCTAGACAATGAGCACTAATTTTCATATTTAAAAACCAATAGAGTCCCATCAAGTATTATCCTCTTCCTTATTTTCATAAGAGATTCAGTGTTTCATGGATGTGTCAAAACACCTCAGCTTGGGGTTCAGTCAGAACTCAAAACCCAAAAACTTAAAGCTAAACAGTTAACTCCATTGTACTAAGAGCCATCAACCAGAATGATTGCATTTCTGGCAGGTCCTGGTAGAATGGAAAAAGCATCATTGGAGTAAAATACTGCTACAGAGGTGCCTGTTTTTATAAGCAAATGTGTTGGCAAGACCTATTTAGCAGCAGGCAGATTTTATGAAAGGCAGCATTGTAGGCTATCGATTAAACTATCCAAGAGTGAGAAGGGAAATGATGGAGGAAGGAATCGGTTGGAATCTGCCAATTATACTGGGAAGTTAACAAAGTGCCTACAATGAATTGTGAGACTTGGGAATTTTTTTTAAATATTGTTTTTAAAAAAGTTGTTTAAAAGCTATAAGCACAGAACTTGGGAAGTGGAAACGTGAATTCATCATTAGTTGAAGCTGCTCCTTTTGGGGGAGAGGGTGGGGAGAACCCTTGATTGTGCCCTTTTTAGTTCCATACATACAAAGCAAGTAAAGGTGCTTTATCCTTGAAGGAAATTATGAAGTGACCTGAATGAAGATGGTTTTAGACTGATGAACTGAGTTCTGTTTGGGAACAGAAAACACTGGATATAGTTGGATATAGTTGAACTAGAGTTACCTTATATTTCTGCAGATTGTTTTATTTTGTTTCTACCCTGGTGTAAAAACATCCTTTGCCTTATATCCACTGCTTATTCTTGTAAAAATATATGTTCTCTTTTTGAGTGATCACCCACAGGATATGAGGAATTGAGCCTGAGAGAACATACAGGAATGACCTTTACCTTAAGCAGAAGAGATAGAAAATAAAATGGGACTGAAATAAATGCTAGCTCCCAGTTCTGGTGATTGAGCCTAGGCCAATGACTGAACAAAAACCATCAACAATTCACTACAGTGAACGGTTTTAATCGAGTGGTTTGTGGTGGCAACATTTTCTAGTCTGAAAAGTTCGGTTTCACAAAAGCAAAAACAAACAAATGGTACTACACCAAATAAAAAAATGTCTGAACAGTGAAAGAAACGAATCAAAACAAAAAGACATGCTACTGAATGGGAGAAGATATTTGCACATCATTTGTCTGATAAGGGTTCAATATCCAAAATATACTAAGAACTTATAAAACTCAACAATAAAAAACAAACAACCCAGGTAAAAAATGGGCAGAGGATCCGAATAGACACTTCTCCAGAGAAGACATACATGGTCAATGGACACATGAAAAAAATGTTCATCATCTCTTATTGATAGAAAAATGCGCATCAAGACAACAATAAGATATCACCTCATACCTGTGTTAATGGCTACTACCCAAAAGATAAGAAACAAGTGTTGGAGAGAATATGGAGAGGAGAGAATCCTTCTACACTGGTGGTGCTTTCACTTAAAAAGAATGAACTCTTTGAGTCAAGGATGATCTTATTCATATTTGTATTTATGATGCTTAAAACTATGAGTAGGTAGGTGTTCAAGTAATGTTTGTTGAATGAAAAAGTCAATTCAGATCATGCCAATGTTTCAGTTGTTAAAGGTGTTATACTACCCTAGGATGCTTTGCAGTCAGTGCTTTTTCAGAAAAAAAGTTTACGCCAACATTTACATAGCACTCCTTTCCTCCTCCCTCTCCTATCAGCCTAGTGCACTTTCCTAATCTGGCCAGGTGTGAAGGGCAAAAGAAGGACAAAAGAGGAGAGAAGGAAATGGGTAGTGTCCTTAAAGCAACAAACCAAATTAGACAGTATCAATGGAAGGTAATAGAATTTTATTTCCATATGCATTTTCCTGAATTTATTGCTTGTGTAAAACAAGACATACCATAAAAGCAGCAGGGTATCAATACTGTAATAGCAAGAGATTGAAATTGTAATAATGGAACTAAGTCAGGTATGGTGCTGCCTTGATTGGACAAACATTAAAAAATAATTGAAGTGTTTTCTTACACCAATAGGCACTCCATGATATAGTTTTGAAATTGGAGACAGTTTCTCTCATAAAATAATGCTCACATGTGTCCAAAGAGATCTTTATTTGCATGAACTAAATTCCGCAAAATAAAAATAATAGAAAATGTGAATTTTAAGGTATTCTCAAAATGTTGCTAAAAACATGACTGATATAGAAAAGTGCTTAGCATTTAAATCCCTTTTCTCTACGAATTAGTCTTTTTAATCTGCTTTTCACACACAGTTCTTGGAGTCAATTGTATTATAAATAACACAGGTTGGCTTCAGTTCTACCAAGTCTTTCTCCAAGTTCTTGGTGCAATCTAAAATTTCAGTATTTTACTTTAAAATTTTTCCTCTTGGGCCTCCCTGGTGGCACAACGGGTTAAGTCTCAGCACTGTGAAGCTATCCAGAGTCACTGAAGCAAGAGTTCGTTCCCCAGCCAGGGAGCTTCCCACATGGCACAGCAGAACTCTCCTGTCTCACCTGCTGCTCCCCTCAGCAGTGTATTTCAAACTGCCTGTTCTGCTCCCCACTCTGTCTCTGGTGAATCCTCTCATATTCCCACCTTTGGCCTACACCCCTAATTAGCTCTTGTATGCATAAATAAATCTTTAAAACAAAATTTTCCTCTTGATTTATCAGCATATTTTCCACCATCGCCATCTAATTTTATAGAAACAAAAGGAGATGAGCCTATCACCAGGTGATGAAGGTGTGATTGATTTGTGTTAAAACCAGCAATGAAAATTCCATAATTCATTTTTAAACATATTGCTGAAAAGTCAAATATATCTAAATTTCCTTAAAAACTTAGTTTATTTACTTTATACAATATTTTCTGATGGTGTTTTCCCAGAATGATGGGAGAAAAAAAGCAGACTTATCTGGATAAAATGATTTGAACAAAGTCAATTCAGGGACATTTGCCACTGAGTTATTTCCACCCTCTGATGATTTGTTTGGAGCAGCTGAGGAGGAATGAGCAGTGGCTTTGTATATTTCATTTTGGCAGAGCAGTTCAACCCCCACTGGTATTACCAGCAGACATTGAATCAGCAGGTGCCTAGAATGTTATGAAAGAGGGAAGCAATATGATGTGGTACTGGGAAGCCTCGCTATGACATGATACTCACAGTCTGCTCTTCTTTCTAGCTTGGTCTTTTAAAATGTTTTATATTTATACTGTCACAAAATAAACAGAACCACGACTTATATTTTATGTCTTCCCCTACCCAATATCTTTTATATGGGTAATATGATCTAATTAAACTGAAAGATATTCATGCTAATCCCTGATGTCACCACCATGCCTTATAGTAAACACTATGGAACACAATCTACACACCAGGCTTGGTTCATGATACCCAAACGTCCTATAAGCAAGGACACTAATAAGAAATTTCCTGGCATCAGACCAGCCAGAAAGCTATTTGGGGATGGGAAGAGGCTACACAGATAACTAGCTCTTCTGATGGAGCTAGAATGTCTCATTTTCTTCATATACTTTCTAATCCTAATCTTTCAACTGAAGATTTATTTACAAGATTGTATAAGAATAAAGAATGTCGGGCCTCCCCGGTGGCGCAACGGTTGAGCGCTGCGCTGTGGATCTGTCGGCAGCTGCCATGCGAGTTCGACACCCAGCTGGGGAGAGTCCCACATGGTGCGGCAGACCTCTCCTGCCTCGCCGGCTGCTCCCCTCAGCAGTGTATTTCTGATCTGCCTGTTCTGCTCCCCGCTCTGTCTCTGGTGAACCCTCTCGCTATCCCACGCCTCTGGCTTGTGCCCCAGCTTGTATGTAAGGATGAATAGATCTTAAAAAAAAAGAATAAAGAATGTCAGTATGAATATAAGGCTTTGTAGGAGTTTAAAGTAAAAGCAAAGGATCTAACCTTTGCCATAAAGATTTTTTACAGACGTTTTCCAGGACCTATAGTTGCTAAGGGAGCCTTCAGAACTCTTGGTGACAATCTTAAGTGAGCCACTTTCCAGTAGCCTCTTACCATCTTGTTCTACACCTCATGATTCACTTAGTTCCATAGTCCCCCAAAGGGGCTATGCTCATAGTCTGTACTCAAAGTCTTCACTGGTTTCTCATCAAAGTTTGCCAGTCTCTAGGATAAGATAAACCAAATCCATGCTAAGGGACTAATGCATGATCATACCACATTCCAAAAAGTAGTTGCACTCAAGTAGGGTAATACAGAAGGAATATTCTTTTATAAAAGTAATTTTGAGGATAATGTCTACAAAAATGATGAGGGGAGATAAGACTGTGTTTTTCGGTCCACCTACAAGTGGAACAGGCCCTGGAGGCACTGAACTTAATTAGATCACCGTTGTACAAATTCCTTGTTAAGATAGTTGGACTTTTAACCATATGCCCGTCCATAGATCATATTGTATTCAAAATACATAAGGCAAAACCAACACCAATTAGTTGCACCATTAGTAAAATGGACTTTGAATGAAAAGATGAGCAAAAATTTTAAGTCTAGAGATGAACTCCAGTAGAACTTCACGTCTGTACAGCTCAATATTTAATATTATATTCTTTTCTATTGTTGGTTTATTTTCTCTTAGACTCATCAAACTCGAGGAAGGACTGAGACCATATCCAATATTACTTTTCTGTCCATGATACTTAGCCAAACCTATGCACAGAGTAAATATTAATATTCTTTGAGGAACTGAAGCAACTCTTGTTGCTTGCTTGACTCTAAGAATCACTGTCAAATGGTTTGTGTACTTGTATTTCACACAACAATCAAATTCCTCCATTCTATCCATTATGATGGTTATCAATGGTTATAGCAGACAACTATTACAATATCTTCACAGCTCACGGTACTTCTTGCTTCTCTGGTACTACTCTTCTACCTATGTGGATAGGAAACCAGGTTGAAACTATGTGATTCTGCCCACCATGGATGCAGTTGATTAGATTATAGGCAATGCCCGCCTGGAAGTTAGAAAATCACACCCTTTCTCTTGGGAATTTTTCATGGAGTTTACAGTCAGTAAATCAGTCTGTAGTCAGAGATGTCAAATAAGTCATTCTGCAAAGAGAAAAAAAAAATAAGAGACCGAAAGAGAGTATGCTTCCTTCCTGTTAAGTTGTTTTGGTTCCTAGTTCTAGTTTCTTCCTGAGGTCCAGCTACATTCTTGCCTCTAGATTCCACTAGACCACCGTTTTCTTTTGGCAAGAGATTGCTCATGGATCTTTGCTTAAACTGACTTCAGATACTTTTTACTACTTATTACCAGAATCTTACCCAATCCACCTCCCATTATCCAAGTACACCAAAAGTCAGTGAGGAGATCAGATTGGTAGACTGATACAATTACATACCAGGCATGGCAGAGCAGGCTAGGTGGTGGAATGGCCTGTGACTTGTTACACATGTAGTAACCATACAGAAATCCAGGAAGTTGTCATCCAAGGCCCAGCTATCATTTATAGGCTCAGGAGACATGAAGAAGTCCCAGTCTCACTACCAAAGCATACTTCTTGTATTTTTTTTTGGGGGGGGGGTGATGTAGTACATAATCATTTTGAAAATATTAAATTTTTTAAATGAAGAATCTGACACTATGAAACAACATACTAAAAGGAAAGAAAACAGAGCCCTTTCATTCAAAATTAGAGATTAACTGCAATTCACATCTACAACAAAGAAGGAACAAATACATCTTGTTTCCTGTAACTCTCATCAAAAGTGGCAAACGTCAATTCCATGTGAGTTGAACCTGGGCAACCAAAGGGTGACCCATATTAGAGAATGAGTTTGTTTTAAACTAACTATTACTATTTCATTATAATATACATATTACTATTTCGGTATTTTCCTCAAAATTTGCATAAAGTATCATAGCTGTCTTCCTTAAGCTGTGTTCCACTACCTTAAGTTCTACTCCAAATCTGGAGCAGTCCTTCCATCCTCCTAACCTGACTTTGTCAACTTTGTCTGCCTTGCCCTCAGGGCAAAACCTCGACCAAAAATCCAGTATTCTACTTTCAAATTAAAACCTATTCATTCCAGGGTTTAGTTACTTTTTAATATTTTTAAAAATAATTTTGCATTTAAAAGTTGGTTCTTCAAAAAAAATAAACAAAATAGACAATCCTCTAGCCAGGCTCACAAAGGAAAAATGGGAGAAGACACAAATAAATAGGATGATAAATGAAAGAGGAGAAATTACAACAGACTCAGTAGAAATCAAAAGAATAATCAGAGATTACTATGAACATTTATATGCAAACAAATTCAACAATATAGAAGAGATGGACAAATTCCTAGAATTATATAAGCACCCAAAGGTAGATAAAGAAGAAATAGAACACCTAAACAGACCAATTACAAGCAGTGAAATTGAAACAGTAATCAAAATCCTCCCCCAAAACAAAAGCCCAGGAACAGATGGCTTCACAAATGAATTCCACCAAATGTTCAGAAATGAACTAGTGCTTATCCTCCACAAACTCTTTCAAAAAATTGAGAAAGGACTACTACCAAATACGTTTTATGAAGCGAATATTACACTAATACCAAAACTAAACAAAGACAACACACAAAAAGAAAACTACAGGCCAATCTCTCTAATGAACACTGATGCAAAAATCCACAATATAATCCTTGCCAACAGAATCCAAAAAAATCAAAATATAATACACCACAACCAAATGGGATTTATTCCAGGAGCACAAGGGTGGTTCAACATCTGAAAATCAATTAATGTAATCCAACACACCAACAAAAAGAAAAATAAAAACCATATGATCATATCAATAGATGCTGAGAAAAGCATTTGACAAAGTTCAACATCTGTTTATGATGAGGGCCCTCGGAATTCTCGGAATAGAAGGAACATACCTTAATATGATAAAACCCACAGCCAATATTATTCTCAATGGCGAAAAGCTGAAAGCCTTTCCTTGACGATCAGGAACAAGAGACAAGGATGTCCACTCTCACCACTACTTTTCAATATAATATTGGAAGTCCCTATATGATGTTCCACTGTGTCCAATTGTGGATAAAACCACTCTAGCATTTTTTCCAAGTTACATTATACAGGAACTTTCTAGAGTAGAGAAATAAGTAAGGGTCGAACGTAAGGATGCACTGAAGTAGTTGTTCAAAATCTTCTCTCAGCTATGGCCTCAGCTCCCAAAAGCTAAATGTCTACCTCAACATCACTTCTGCACACCAGAACATGTGCAGGGTGTAATCATGTATGTTACCATCACCATATAATCAGTTTAAAAATATCAATAGTATGGACAGAGAATATTAATTAGATTTCTTTTAAATATGTGAACATTTCTTTTCAAATATATGTAAGCATTCTAGATGCCAATTGGAGTGAAAAGCTCCTTATATTGAAATCTTTCCATCATTTGAAGTATAAGTGCGTATTTATTATGGCAAGAGTAAAATGCTATGATACATTAATGATAACGAAAGACTTTATGTGCAAACACAATTATTAGGAATTTACAGTTAAATAGAGAAAGATTGTCAATGCAAAAATTAAGAAAAACATGCAGTGAGCAAAACATTTAAGAGCTTCATATCTTTTTAGAATCAATTTTTATTAAATATAAGACAAAAATGAAAAGTATATTTCATAATTCTAATCTTTAGAGAATTGTTTTTGTATTAGCATTCATAATGGTAAACAAAATAACTTTTAAGAATTTTCTTTAATTCTTAATCCTTTTAATAAGGCCATGAGTTTAAGAATATGCCTTACTTGAAAAATCCTTCATAGCTTATGTGTATAAAATGGAAGCTAAAAGCCAAATTTTACTTTTCAAAAATTTCATAAGAAAAACTCATCCAATGCACAACATTCATGATAAATCATATTCCATCCAAAATAGTAATAAACAATGTAATGATGCTAAAGAGAATAAAGTAAGCAAATGAAATAATCAAAACTTGTTTGATTCTCACTAAGCAAACTTCAAAACAACAGAATATTTTAAAACATTTTCTTATTGTTTGAGGTCTATGGAGTTCAAAAACCTACGCAAAACTTGCTGAATTGATGCTTATAGACCTCCAATAAATTTCAGTAATTGAAATTGAAGGATTTTTGAGATTTGTCCAAGCTATGAATCCAAATTCCTCCTAGAAATTAAGTTAATGGAAAGCATTTTAAATGTTAAAATTATATTCTACTGTAAACAAAATTAATACTTATGCTATTAGATGTGCCTCCTTTGTGTGTGTGTATAAAAAACTCAGAAACGCAGAAATACCCAGAAATCTTTTTTCCAATTACACAATACAATGGATTGCTTTTTGTTTTTCTTACAGTAAGTTAACTACTGTTATGTAAAAAAATCTACCCCCAAACGTAGTGAGTTAATAAACAACCATCTATTTGACATGCAATTTTTCAGATTAACAATCTACTCTGAGCTCTGGTTCCAGCTGGGTTCCTTCATGTGTCCATGGGCAGCTGTGGGCAGCTAGGCAAATCTGTTTCTGAGGCTGGACTGGATGTACACATGCAATGAATACTAAGATGTAGGTGGAAACTCATAGATGATTTTCATACCTTGCATCAACTACATTGCTCTATTGTGTCATTTCTAGATCCGTATTTTAAAGGCAAATTTTTCGCAAATGATTTCACAAAATAGAAAGGGCTGGTTTCCATTCCCGCTAAAGTATGGAAACACACTCCATCCTGTCTTGCCACTAAATGCAGCTATTACACCTGGGTAGAATGTGTGGAGCAGGACTCTGTAAAGTGGTAGTAGAAATCTTGGAAAAGACGAGGATTCAAAGTACCACCAAAATGGTACTTAAGCAACTGTGGCGATAGTGACAACAGCACTAATAGCAGCAGAAGGGCCACATAGGGGCCTAAACTGAGGGAAAGGATCTTTTCTCTTTGAGATGATACCCAAGAGGGAGGCAAGTCTCTATTGTTTTTTCCTTTTTCCTCCCATCTGTGGGCACAGCCACAAGAAGCACATTGCTGAAAACAGTAAGTCAAGGTCCAGCTTTCTGACCAGATGAATAGGGGAGCCCCAGGAACTAGAATGTACCGGGAAAAGTGGTGGGGTGGGAGGAACTCAGGAAAATGACTCCATAAATTGGTTTATGAACTCCTTTTAGAACTATATACCAAAGAAGGTAAATTTTACTGTAAGAAAATTATGATAATTACAATTTACAATAAAAAGTAATCAAAAGAAAAAACATGAAGGGCATATATAATATCAAAAAATATAAATGAAGACAATAATCTTAAAAATGCATCTGAACATGTTAGAAAGCAAGACCTCCAGTTTTCAGTCCAGCATGAAAGAAGACTGGAATTTAGCACTAGGAGGGAAAAGTATTATATTTCCATAGTTGATTCTATAGGATTATATTTCGATACTTGATTCTATACAATTGGATAAATTGAATTCACGTGAAAGCTATAAAGCTGTTGAAGATCTTTCTGAAAACATCTGTAATTTGTTTTTCCAACACTCATTCTTTCATTCATTTATTGCCTTCATAATTATTAACTGAGTACCTATTTTGTGCCAACCATTATGTAATTTGTAGACTTTATCACAAAGTTTAAGATATAGTTTCTGACCTAAAGAACCTCAGAGATTACTAACAATACAGGTCTGCTTTTGGTTCCAGCATGGAAGAAACTTGGAATTCAGCACTGCATCCTAACAATAAGAAAAAAAATGAAATGAAAAATCAGTAACTCTTGGATTCACAAGAGCAGTGAGGTGAAAAGGCAAACCTCTGCTCACACAATGGTTGGAGAACGGGTGAATAAAAAGAATCACAATTTACCTGAACAGATTCCTCTATGGGAATCAGTCCTGGGATAGGGAAACCTGAACTATAACTGATGAATTGCTGGAAGCTCAGTGTGAAGTCTCAAAGCTAAAAATTCCATGGTGATGCAGCTATTGGGCACCTCCCCCCATACTTTTGTTGTTTTACCTCCTGAATCTCTGCCAAATCATCACAGTGAATATTGGAGAACAATCCCATCACACTTCTGGCCAGAGGAGGGGAAATAGAACTTTTTTTTTTTTTGGAACTAGAACTCTTTTGAAATATACCAGAACATTCTGTCCTCCTTAAAAAGGTCTGCCTTCTGAAGAAACTATTTACTAGAACCTAACCTACTAGAGTTTTGATAAAGTCTAACCGGCATGGGGGAAGGGCAACACCCAAATGCAACCTGCTCTAGCCTTTCACATGGGAGAAGGGAAATACGAAACTCCATCCTAGTTGAACCGTACTGTACTATCCAAAGGAAATGAAAATATCTGACATGTGTGCAGTTCAAATTCCAGAGGGACAGGTTCACTAAGAGTCTGAGAACTAACCATAGCACAGAGGATCTTTTCCTTCCCCTAAACCTTTCTGTCACATCACAAATACCCTATTTACAGCAGTTTCTCTTACACAGTACCTCATGCTTGGCTATCAAGAAAAAATTACAAGAATGTACAGCATGGTGGTTATAGTTAATACTGTCTTACGTATTTGAAAGTTGAGAGTAGATCTTAAAAGTTCTCATTACAAAAAAGGGGAAAATTTTGTAACAACCTATGGAACTCATTTGTTATTTTTATGTGTTTTGCATATAGGGGTTCCATGTACTGTTTCATCTTATGAGAGTTCTACTAAACTTAAAACCTTCAGGAGTGAGGAAAATAAGAGACAGGGAGTTGGAAAACTTGGGTTTATCTTTAACCTGCTTTCTTAATCCCTGTGCACACTTTCTTCTGTGTAGGATGGTGAGTTGGATTAGAAATTTCTGAGGTTGTTTTCAGGTCTACCACTCCGAATAGAGCTACCAATTTAATAAGACAAAATCTTATTTAAACAGATTATGTTGATATAAATATGAGGTGTTCTCATCTTTTAGAACTAACTTCCTTAGAATGTATTAGTATGGCAGTTGATGTTGTATATTTTAAAAAATAACATTTTAAGTATTTAAAAAATTTCCAATATAGCATAATTTATTGGAAGGAATTACTTTTCAAAAAATATTTGCTGTCCAGATCTCCAACTGTGAGAAGAGGGTTTAAAAATGTTTTGGTGGTTCAAATCCAATATAATCTAATTTCATACCAAATGTAAATACCTAATCTTTTTTTCCCTTCCACAAAGGAAAATGTAGTGTGAAATATAGTTTTCCTTTCTCACACTCATAGTTAGTTTAAACATGCAATATGATTGGTCCTCTTTTACTCCTGTTTGCAAGGTTAACTATAGGTCACCATGGTTTGCATCTTTAATATTGATTTAACTTTGACTGCTGTTCACATTTTTTAAAGTCTATTTAGTTTAAAACTAAGTAATCTAAGGCGAATAATCAAGACTAATTAGTTGCTAATGCGGAACACATGAGAAACAAATGTAACATTAGTGTGCTATACAATGTATGTCTGCATGGTTTAAAAGTAGGAACAGGGCCTCCCTGGTGGCACAAGGGGTTAAGTCTCAGCCCTATGAAGCTATCAGTCACCTTAGCAGGAGTTCCATCCCCAGCCAGGGAGCTGACCCACATGGCGCAGCAGACCTCTCCTGTCTCCCAGCTTGCTCCCTCAGCATTGCATTTCAGTCACTCTGCCTGTTCTGCTCCCCACTCTGTCTCTGGTGAATCCTCTCACCACCCCCCACACCTCTGGCCTACAATGGAGCTCTTGCATGCATAAATAAATGTCTTTAAAAAATTAAAAAAAAAAGTACAAATACAACCATTATTAAAACTTAGGGAATAAAATCATTGTAATAACTGTAAATAAATAAATTTGAGTTCTGCCACAGTGGAAACCAGTGTCCTTGCTGCCGTTGTTTAGGCTCTTCAATTACAACTGTACATATTTTCAAAACAATGCCCTCCTCGCATGTCTTCCTCTTCAACACTTTTCAGTGTAGATTTTCAAATGTGGAAGTTGAAAGAATTGTACAGTGAACACTCAACCCACCACAAGGAGTCTACAACTAGCCTTTTAACTACACGTATCTATTCGTCTCACATATGAATCCATCTTATTTTTCAAGTACTTGGAAAGTTAAAGATAACAGTGTATGTTATAACTAGACAATTCAGAATAAATATTAGCGTTAAAGTTTTATGATTTTTTTAATTAGGTAAAAAATGTTAAAAGCACAACTCTTATGTCCAAGGGTTTGAGGTACACAGGACAAAGCTACATACATCACTAAAGTTTGCTTTTGTCACTTTCCAGTCAACTCAGGCCTCTATACACCAGAGGAAACCAGTTATTTTTTCACCATTCCTTCCTATTGTTAATTCATATTCAATTGTGTAAAACTTTGGCTTACTTACCCATTTTCCTGCTGAAGGCACATGGGCTATTTCCAGCTTGGTGCTATTATCAATAGAGCTGTTATGAAGATTCTTCTAAAGGCTTTTTAAAGGCATATGCCTTCACTTCTTTTGCTTGAACACCTAAGAGTGGAACTGTTGGATCATAGACTGCGTATGTTTAACTTCCTAAGAAACTGCTAAACCTTTCCTCAAAACGAAACATCAGTTTTTCTTGCTGTGCACTCTTGCTAATATTTTGTTTTGTCAGTGTTATTTTAGCCATTCTGGCAGGTGTATAGTGGCATCACAGTTACGTGAATTTACATTTCCCTCATTACTATACATGGGGTTTATTTTTCATTTATGTATCTTACATTGTGAAGTGTGTGCTCAAATCTCATGGTCCTTTCTTTTTGGTATTTATTTCATTGAGTGATCAGTAATTTTTTATATAACCTGGATATCAGTTCTTTTTTCAATATGTGATTTGTAAATTTTTTCTTCCAGTCTACGGTTGCCGATATATTTTCTTAATAGTGTTATTTCATTAGCAGGAATTTTTAATTTTGAGGTCTATTTTTATCAATTCTTTAATAGGTGTTGCTATCTATGTCCTAAGAAATATTTGCCTGCTAAATCATTAAGATATTCTAATTTTCTTCCAGATGCTTTAGATTTATATTCCATCTCAGACTGATTTCATACAGTGTGAGGGGTTGAGGTTAATAGTTTTTTTCCATATGGTATCCAGTTGTTCCAACACCATTCTACCCAGTAAGGTAGCAGTACATAAAATTAAGATGCAGAAATTAATAGCCTTCAAATAAACAATAATCAGAGAAGATTATTCCCACACAAATTGCAATAATGATAAAATACTTAGAAATAAACTAAATAAGAAATGTGCCAAAACTCTGAGGAAAACTTAAAAACATTCCTGAAAGACAGAAAGTATACTTGAACAAGTTAAAGATATCCTATTCTTGAATAGTACAACTTAGCATCATAAAGATATTAGCTATCCTCAAATTGATTTTTAAATTTAACACCATTCCAGTAAAATACTAAATAAAACTGTTTTTGGAACTACACAAGTTGATACTGTCTGTATGGGAAAATACACATGCAATGATAGCTAGGAAAACACTGAAAAGGAAATCACACATGGGAGGTTAAAGCATGTCGTACAACTCTTTATAAGTAAAAGATTGGTAATGTTCACTTGAATAGGTCAGTGAAATAGAAGTTCAGAAATATAACCCAAGTACATAGAAAAATGATAAAGGTGACATCTAAACTTATTGTAGTAAAAATGAACTTTCAATCAACAGTGCAGGATAGCCATTTGAAACAGATAAAATTAGATCCATAACTCACACCACACTCAAAAATAAATTTTAAATGAATCAGAGATCTGAACAAATTTAACAACATAAGTCCCACAAGAAAATTTTGGTGACTTCATATCTACATATCCACAGGTTTTCTAATTATGATTCAAAATCCAGATGTAATAAGAGATTAATACAGTTGACAAAAGTTTTTCAAAACTTTTGCATGGCTATATATACTCTAATAACTAAGGAATAAAACAAATATTTGAGTCCATACTGACAGAAATAACTTATTAAGAAAGTTGATGAGTTGCAGGATATTAACAGGCTCAAAATATCTCCCCACAAAATACTTAATTACAAATCAAAAAATATGGTGAGTTCAGTGGAGAAACTCAGCATCACTTCAACCAAGTAATCAAAGTTAAAATCACCAGTAAATGGACAAATCACTTTCATGTGCCTATTTTGATGCACCGAGGACACAACATTTCTGTAGTATTCCTGCCAAAAGTACATAGCCTAAACCTAGCTAACCATTAGGAAATACTAGGTAAGACCAAATTGAGGGACACTCCACAAAATGGCTGGCCCATGCTCTTCAAAACAGCCCAGTCATAAAAACAAAGACTAGTGATGTTTCGGATCAAAAGAGACTAAAGAGACATGTGATTAAATGCAGCTCATCACTGTAAATTAGTTCCTGAACCAGAATTTTTTCATGATATAAAAGAACATTAGTTGGACAGTAGGAAAAATCTGAATAAGGACTGCAGATTAAATAGTATTGTATCAATGTCAACTTCCTTAATTGTACTATACACATTACTGAGGGTTAAAGAGACATAATGCCTGCAATATAAACTTTTCAGCAAAAAAGTTTGTATATATAAAATGATGTGGCAAGTAATTAACACTTAAAGGAATCTGGATAAAGGGGTATACAGCACTTCATTGTACTAGTTCTTGCCACATTTCTAAGTAAAACATTTTATATATAAATTTTATAATGAAAGAAAAAACTGGACAGGTATCAAACTCTAGTAAATGACATGCCTAACTATGATTCAAAATCCAATGTAATGAGATTAATACACTTGACAAGATAAAAGTTTTTCATGCCTGCTGAACAAAACTAGTTGCAAAAACTGACAGAACTTCCCACTGTCAGCCTGGGTAAATGCGTAGAATGACACCCCAACCAAGAACAGCTAGCTACCCTAGATTGCAGAAAAGCAGGGAAAAAAATCTTGTGTAAGCCACTGTATGTAAACCACAGTAGTTTACCCGATACCAGCTAATACAGATTGGGTTCCTTAGAGGGAAATGCTATCAAATATACTAGCAGGTATTGCCCTATTCAAAGTGGTTATGAAGTATATCGAACCAGGAAAAACTTCCAGAGGGAGAAAATAGAGAAGTACAAAGAAATCCCATTCAGCAAGCAGAACCAGAATCTGTCCAAAGGATTCTCTCCACCACGAGAGTAGGGAATCATCACAATTTCAAACAGGTTTCCTATGCACCACTGGCAGTCACATTCCCCATACTTCCCTTTTCAAAATTTGAGTCATTTAAGTATGCTGCTCACCTTTCGTCACCCCATATTGTGTGCTAGAGAATGTCCACGTCTGCACCTGATGGGGAAGACTGAGCATTAAGAGAAACTGGACCTTGGGCCACAAGTAGTAGCTACATAGGACTTTGGGTTGTTTCCCTTGGAGGGGGCAAGTGTATTCTAAGAATGGCAGGGATGCACATGGATGACCAGACACTGAGGCAAAGGCTGCCAGTGGTCTGCCAAAATTCATTCTTTCTTTTTGGCCACACAGCTAGCCCACAATTCCCAGCCCCCCTGCAGGCTAGGAATGCCAAATTACTGGTTACTCTCCAATTGAATGTGAAAGGAATTGATGGGTGCCACTTTCAGGCCTCATCCAAGAAAACCTCCCAATTAATCTCTACCATGACTTTTCCTCACTTCCTGTGGGCTAGAATGGTGATGACCCGACAATCTTGGAAGCAAGATGGTGGAATTGACTGTGTCCTTCAACAACCATATAAAGAAAAGTCACCTGCAATTCAGAAGACCTGTACTAAATTGTTATCTGAGAAATAATGTATGTATTAAGTCACTGAATTGCTACTGAGCCTTTTTTTATTACAGCTTAGCCTTCTGAAGTAATAGAGGCCCCTGGGGCTCTCAAAGCAGACAATCCTTAAGAAAATCCTTTTGAAAGTGCCATAATCCTAGAAGCATGCCAGACAAACTTTTAAATGCTATAAAAAGCTGGTTAAATGTGTCTACATTTATTCTGAGACTTGGTACAGACGATACTGGTCCCACAAGACTTAGAATCAAAACATGTGAATCTGACCCAAACAGGATTTGGCAGGTGTGAAATTGGGTGCCATGCTCTGCTCCAAGCTTAATCTTAACACTCCAGCCAATCTTCTTTCAACGCACTACCAAAGCCATTTGCAAAAGGGGGTAAAACAATGAAACTGGTTATTGAACTAGCAAGGAGAGCCTGGAAAACAGGGAAGATTCCATGTGGTATAAGCTAGTACAGAAGCTGGGGACTTGATAGAGCAATTACAACTTTAATTACTATTGTAGACTTTGGGAAAGCCACATGGGAACACTGTTCTCAGTTCCCTGCTGGCTGTCAAAGTAGTCCCGTAACTCCACCAAAAGGGCACTACTCTCAGCCTATCAATGGGTCAGCCTGGGACACAGAGAGACTTGGAAGAGGAAACTAAGACTCTCTAGATCAAATAATTGTTAAGAAAATATGACAAAACAAAGTTCATTTGAGATATTGAAAAGTTTCAATAGAGTGGTAGGAATGAAGGCATGACTGGAGAAAGGGAGAAGAGGGAAGTTCACACAGCAAAAGGAGAGAAATGGGGAGGTGGCTGGGAGATTTTTGGTCAAGGGAATGTCCCCCTTCACCCCCAGCTTTGAAGATGGGAGGTATTTTTATATGTTGTTAGGAATGACCCAGTTTAGAAGAAAACTAAGAATTCAAGTAAGGGAGAAAGGAAAAGCTTATCCACTGTATAAGAGGAAGTGCAATGTACATGGATGCATACACACTGGCATGGAAACAGGTACATTTCAGAGCTCGACAATGAAGAAAGGTGGTTAAGGGCATGGACTGCTGAGTCAGGTGATGTGAGTTTAAATCTAGACTCCATCATTTACCAGTTATGTGCCCTTAGGCAAGTTGATTTGACCTGTACACCAGTTTCCTTTTCTGTAAGATGTAGACACTAACTATAAATTTGCTGCAACAATTAATCAGTACTTTGAATAGTACTTGACACACTGTAAACACCCAACAAATATTGGCTACTATTTCTTCAAAAGTAATTTTGCTATAAGTACTGCAAAATTACTTAAAAGCTAACTTGCCAATAATTCATTAGAATAAACTCACACCTATCCTAAATTTAAGATGACAGAGGGCAAACAAGGTAAAGGTAAAAAAATAATTCAGCTAACTTTTGCATTAAGCAACTCAATTTATCCCAACACATTTAAAGGCACCATATTAGTACTACTACTACTTTGGGTATTTGACAATTTTGAGACCACATGTAGTAGTTATCAAAGGTACCAGTTGTGAAAGGTCCTTTTTCCTTTTTAAAGCTGATGTGAAGTAGTGGCTATCCAACTATCTCCCCATTTGTCCCACCCACAAGAGGCTACTAAAAGGCTACTAAATAGTTCTTATATTCACGATGATCATCATTATGCTGTGCCCTTGCTGAATTCTTATTTCTGGTTATCCAGCCCACCTTTCACCTAACCCACCTCTCAGCTTTTCAAATCCAACTAAAGCAGCAGCTTTACCTATAACCCAAAGCTGGAAACAACCAAGATGTCAATCAACTACTGAATGGATAAATCTCAAAAACATTATGCTGAAAGAAACCTTGAACAAAAAGCATACATACTGTTCGATTACACTCATAAGAAGTTCTAGAACAGCCAAGTCAATCTATGATGGAATGTAAAAACTTGTTGCTTTCTGTAGCAGGAAAGCAGGGATTGCTGAAGATCATAAAAGAGCTTACTGGGTTGATGTTAATTAATATCCAGTATTTTTGATAGGAGTTTGGGTCAAACAGCTGTAAACACATTAAACCTCAGCAAATATATATTTATAGCTTGTATATTTCATTGTATACCAAAAAGAAAAAAGATAAATATTAAACTGATAAGCAAGCTTAACATGCAAGCTGAAACATCTAGGGGATAATAAACCCATGTTGGCAATTTACTTCGAAATACTTTTTTAAAAAACTGTATTGATAGATGGATTATGTGCTAGACCATGTGTAATAAAATGTGTTCACTGTAAAACTTTCATCATAAAATGTTTGAGGGTTAAATTCAAATGCCAGACTTTTAGGCAGCCTCGCATAGGGCACCTACTATTGCTCCTTTTCTGTGATCTCAGCACACAGTAGGACGCTGAACTGACTCCATTTTATTAGAGTTGTATCTGCATCCCAAGCTGCAGTGGAACTATAAGCAACTTTGGAATACAAAGCACATTAAGATATGTTCACCTGAAGAGATACATAGTGAACTTCATCACTGAGTTTCCTCATAAGCAAAGGTCTCATACTTTATTGGCTCATTTTCTTTTGCCGAATCATTACTATCAGAATAATCTATCTGACCTGGAACTTGGTAAATCCCTTCGAGTCCCCTCTGTGGCATAAGACTGAAGATAATTCTTCTGGATTAACTCACCTTTCTTACCTAGTTTCTCAACATTAAAAACTATTACTAGTAACTACTGATGGGTCTGGGGCTCAGATTTAATTTATACCCTCTTTACAGAAGCCAGCTGGGTAGCATATTAACAACAGTGTTGTTCACAACACTCAATTCTGTACCCAGCTGGACTCCTTAAAGATGCTCCATTTCCTCATCATGGCACAATGAATAATGGGCCATTTAATCTTTATGCAATTATCTGTTATCCTTATCTATCAGATGGTTTCAATGTTCTTGGGACTTAATGCATCCAGATTGCCTGAGATTGAGTGCCAATCCTATAGCTTAATAGCCATATAATCTTGCCCAAGAAATTTTAACTTTCTGGTGCCTCATTTTCCTCACTGCCTTACTATTTTTTAAAGATTTATTTATTTATACATACAAGCTGGGGTACAGGCCAGAGGCTTGGGGTGCCGAGAGGGTTCACCAGAGACAGAGCGGGAGCAGAACAGGCAGATCAGAAATGCACTGCTGAGGGGAGCAGCAGGCGAGGCAGGAGAGGTCTGCCACACCATGTGGGATTCCCCCCAGCTGGGCGTTGAACTCGCATCGCACGCTGCGGACAGCTCCACAGCACAACGCTCAACTCCGCTGCGCCACCAGGGAGGCCCGCCTTCTCATTTTTAAATAGAGAGATGAGTGGGGATAGGGCAGGATAGGGAGGAAATATCACCTATTGCCTTGACACATAATAATTACTGCATGTAAACCACTTTTTAAACAGTGCCCGGCTGTTAGCTATCATTTAGTATGGTCAGCTCTAAACCACTAATGACAGAAAACTGGTCTTTTATGATCTACAAACTGGACTAAATGACCAATGTACTAGTGCTATACAGATAGAAATAATTTTTTAAGAGTACAATGCAAATCTTATTAACACATTAAAGATTACAGGAGTCTTCAATACATAGATTTTTTTTCAAATAACTTTTACTCACCTCCAATCATGAGTCATCTCTTCCTGTTTTTTTCCCCTTCCCACCTTCATACCTTCCCTCAGTATACCCTGCCAGTTTCTTCCCTAGCACTTACTACAAGTTCACTCTTTCTTTCCCTATTTGTTTACCCCACAAACTGTATTGCCTGTATTGTTCATTTTCAGATCTGTTAACACATACCTAGAATATAGTAGGTATTAAAACATATCCTGCATGAAACAAAATAGAAATTTTAAAGAATGTTTAACTCATACCAGATAAAAATTGAAGTAAAAATGGTTGTAGGTTCCGATTTTTAAGTAATAATCTAATTAGGAATTTCATCTCATTTAAAAAATAGGATTTATCAAAAATAAAAATGGCAGTTTTCTCTAACTTTTCCCACCCAAACATGTTAAAAGATATGATAATGAATATGTTCTATACCATTTTAGATACCCTCTTCCCTCAGTTGCAAAAGATAAAACATACAACATACTGTAGGTTTATTTTTATTCAAAAAGTTACTGTCTCAAGACATAAATACAAATCAGAAAACAGTACAATTAGGACAATAGAATGTGGAGGACAACAGGTTAGAGTAATATATAAAACATTTTTAGCTGGTTGAAAACAAAGCTGTAAGAACTGCTTTCACAAAGAAGTACTCCTTTCAAGAGTGAGAAAAAAAATCAACTTAGGTTTAAAATCATATATACAGTCCTCTCAGCAGTTCTAGTAAATGCAGTGGTGTGAAAAACATAGGCAATACTTTTGCACATAACAATATATGTTGATGGAAAATCTGTTAGACAAGTGTGGTTTCATCTGTTATTAACCATGATTTAATAAAATAATTGTATCTGATCATGATCTTAATAACTAACCTATGGTTTTTGGCTACCACAGCCCAATGCTTGTTGATTTCTGACCCTAAGAACTGGAAGCCTTTTGGTATTCACCCATCTGAAGATATTCTTGTATTGCAAGCATATTAAGGCATGGAATGATTAAAATAATACACCTCAAGAACTGAGAGTCGACTGACAAAAGATAGATACACATGTAATATAAGTTAATATTTTGTTTTAAACGATGTCTAGCTGCCTAAGCCTCGCAAAATGAGTTGATGTCAAAATGGCAAGTAGCCACTTTCTGTTTTAAACTAATTATTTGTGAAAGGACATAAAATGAAGTTTAAAGCTTAGCTTTCAAAGAATATTATGGGTTATGAATTCTATTATCCCATCTAATTTACATACAGAGGAAATGTACTGTAACCTGTTAGAAGTATCTTTTACCTGAAGACTGCTTGCAAAGACAGATAGATAAAACAATATAAAATACAAATTTAAAAATCATTTTAAAGCATGAACACTCATGCTTTTCTATTTTTAAACATTGTTAAACTTTCAATATATTTCTGAAACCTCATAATTTTAAGTTGGAATTTAAAAGTAAGAAAAAACTAAACAAACTGCGCAATTATAAAATCAGCACCAATTTATATATATATATAATTTTATTTAAAATTTAGATCCCTATTCCCACACTCTAATAAGCTGTATAATTTTTGTTTAGAATTTTTCTGCAAACATACTACAATAAGCTTCTTTTATTTGGAGACAAAATACAGTGGCACTACTGGAAGGAATATCACAACATTACATTTTTATCTTAAAGGACAAGCAAACTTTCAGGGTTGATAATGGGATAAGCATGTTTGAGACTGGTTACCTTCTGGCAGTTCACTGCATCTGGATATTTCTGAAAAGTATAGAGAAGCTCTTGGATTTTTAAAAATATCTTAAAATACATTTTAGATGAAAAAATTGTAAAAGTTCTGCTTATAAGTTTACTTTTCTCCACAATTACAATATTTAAAAGAAAGCTTTGTTGATTGATGTTTTAAGCATTTAAATTTAGAATGCTAAAAACAATTCACTCTATCCTATAATTTCAGGGTAGGGGAATGAATTCATCCTTAACTTTGTTTCTTGGATGTAAACAGAAATCCAGCAGAGGTCATCATTACCTAGTACACCCAGTAAATAAATGTGAGAGGATTCATGTCTGTACCAAATGCCTCTTCAGATTGTTATATTTTCATTTAAAAAAGCATGAAGTAATTGATTCAAAAGCCAACTAACAGCGCATAAATAAAATATTTACTTTCTAAGAAAAACTGTAGCTTATCATCAAATTGTTTACTTGTCCTTTACTTTTTCAGGCAAACAAAACTGCCCTTCAATGCACTTGATCTTGGTAAGCATAAGCATGTCATATTCTCCTTAGAGAAAAATCTGTACAGAATTTCACTGTATCTACCACACTTTATTTTAAAATTTCTTCTTCCGTTTAGAAAATGACTTCGCCACAGATTTAATTGTGTACTGGTATTAAAACATTGACACCCCAAGAACCTAATGAGAGAGAGGGAAAAAAATCATTAATATCATCATTCTTTTCTTTGTAAAATATGTCTATAAATATCACATTAATAAATGATAAGTTCAACAGCATGCCAATAAAATCACTTTGAAATATTCCCCACCTCAGATATGCAATTCTAAAATTTAAAATGGCCATCAATATATAATAAAATAGTAACATCAGACCTAATCAGGATGCTGTTTACCTCACAAAGAAAACTAAGACTAGGGATCATGTCTCCCTGATATTTATACATACCCCTAATACTTAGATAATGCTCTGAATATAAGCAGTCAATATTTGTTAAATGAATAAATTAATGTGCTTCTTGACACACAGTTGTGGCAGATTCATTGGAAAGAGTTAAGAATGTCTTGCAAACTTGTCATTTGCACTGTGAAATGGGTACAGTTCTTATAAAGACATTTGAAAATGCAGACCAAAACATCCAATAATAATACAGGTAAAACAAAACAAAACAAAACAAAACCAGAACGCTTCTATAGAAAATCTAGCTTGAGTGAATCTACAAGTTTTAAGACATCAAATAAGTAAGGTGAAATCTGGTCAAACTAACTGATATTTATGTTTTGTATATTACAGATGGAAAAAGATTAGGTAAAATCTAATAATTACTTGTCACTAAAAAAAGTAAAAGCAGATGATTAGTGGGGCAATTTCTCCTTGTTCACTAAATATGACAAATTTTAGCTACACACACACACACACACACACACACAAAGTAAGACTAGTCAATTAAATGTTCTGGCACTTACTACAATTTAAGTAACATTTTAAGATACTATAATGAGCTAGTAAGAATACTAAAGGCAAAGATAATGAGCCAAGATTGGGATTACAGAGTTATTTGTAAATTAAACCTCATTTTAACCAAAATCATAAAACTCACAAAATGTTCTGATCTGAAGGAATTGTGTATTTTTAGACCAAAAAACAAATATCTGATTGCAGCCTCCTTGTAGTAAATTACCTAGTAAAGTGTTTACATTCCCCAGTAATGAGAACAAAAAATTAAATGCAACCCCACTTCCTACCTGTCAGTCGCCAAAGCCATACTCTTCACCTTTCATTCCCACCCGACTCCCAATCCTCCAACAAGGTTCAGGGTTCTCCTTTATTTAGAGTTTGGGTACTTATTTCAATGTTTCCACCAAAGAAGCCTAGATGATTTTTAAAGGCCCCTGTTCCCCATAACACCTTTGGGTTGATGGTCTGATGATGAATAAAAGGACCAAATCTCAATTAGCAATTCTTAGTGTAGAATGTGGCATGAAGATGAACTCAAGTTCTTTCCAACCTGAGAGCCTAACTAGAAACCACCTGAATGGATTTTTTGTTTTTGTACATTACACTGAACCCCTTTACCAACTTCATACTACAGAAAATACTAATAATATGAACACAGAAGAATGACAATGACGACACACTCTTTTCTGAACTGAACTAACATAGACCACACATGCTTCTGCTGTTCACATTAATGAGCATTTAAGCATATATTTTAAAAGTACAAATAACAAGTATTGGTATGTGATGGCAATACTGGTCCATTACTATCAGGAAGTAATCATTAGCACAATGGGATAAATCACTGTTATCAGATGTAAAACTAATTAATTTGTAAATTTAGAACCTTATTGTGTATATACAACCCCCAAGCTCATCTGTTCAGAGTTTTTATATCACCACTTTGAATCATATCATACCTGTTACGAAAGATATTAGAATATTTTAGTAAAAAACTGAAGTACCTATCCTAGGATGTTTTGAATTAATTCACTTAGAATGGAAGACTCTTATAACTGGGTCTAAAAGGATTTAAATCCCAATTTTACTATTGTTTTTGATGATTCACATTATCACAGATTTGAGTAAAAACAGATGTAGGCTATTATATAAAGGCAATCTCACACCCAAAAATTTCCATTCCATTTCTCAAGTTTTTGAGACAACTGAGTTAAAGATTAATGCATATTTAAAAACTAGCATTAAATATATATACGATTAAAGACTTTTGAAAATACCTAAGCCTTTAAAGATTCAGCACTCAGTTATGCTACTGCTGCCATCATGTGGTAATACGGTAAAACTACAAGTAGAGACGCGAGCTCGTCTCCCTAATTTTAGTAGCAGAGAAGCTAAATTATTTTCCTTTAGTTATAAAATAGTAAGCATGAGGATGCCAACATTTCTCTATAAATAACAAATAACTTTAGGTTCCTATTTGGTTTCACTCAGAATGTAGCTTTCTCTAAATGTTAAATGTCAAAAATATTTATACATAATTTACATTTGTTTCATTACTTTGTAATAGGAAGTAAGAATACTGCTTTTGTAAACCCAGTATCCAAACAAAAGCCTAGTTTTCCTGACTTCGGTGAGCACTTGAAAAACACAGAGATCCCTTAACTGCACATATCAATTTTAACTACAGTTAATCTTTTCAATTTCAAAATTAATTTTCTTGGTATTTCTTTCAAATGAGAACTGGTTATTTAGTTCTGGGAAGAACAATAGTAGAGACACCATGACATTTTTCTACCAAAGGAACTTACTACTCTGACACCAAAGTTGTATAATCGTAAGCAAGTCAACTGAAATATCACTTCAGTTTAAGTTTGCTTAGGAGTAAAAGTAGGAATTCCAACACCTCTCCCAGAAGGCTCTAACTAAATTATGCCTAACATAGTGTCAGATACGTAAGTTCTCCAAGACTAGCTTCTTTCCTTTTCACTTCAAAATGAGTCAAGGTGCACTAGAAGATCAAGTTCTTGACAACAGAGAGAGTATTTTATTTTAGCACCAACTTCCTTCCCAATAAATTGTTGAAATAATGGACTCCATTATACCTGCTTGAAAAGATTCTCCCTCAATATGCACTTAACTACAGTCATATGGGCAGGCCTCAGTGACCTATGCTACTCAAAATATGGTCTGCAGACCTGAACCATCGACGGCACCGTTAGAGATGTAGGACCTCAGGCCACACTCCAGACCTACTGAAGCAGAACCTGCATTTTAATAAGCTCTCCAGATGACTCATATGCTAAGCATTAGAGGCTAAGCACTGATTTAAAGAATTGTAAAGTGTTTGTACAAAGATTTTTCTACCTGCTGCTTTATTGTGGCTTTTAGCTCAAATAACTGGTCTTATTAATATGCCAACTAAGAGTTAAAGTTCTACGAGCTATCTGAAAACAGATGGTGAGGTAAGGAAGGGTAAGGAGAGAATGGCAGAAATTGGAGCACACTAGCCAAAACTCAGAGGATGATACAATCACCTGAGGTGGTAGGTGTGAGGAGGATAGGAGGAAAGAGTTTACAGACACTAAAAAGTGAATAGACTGGCAGGGACTTAAGTGACATTCATTTGACAAATAAAACCAAACACCTAAGGTAGTCAGAATTCAAAATGAATAAAATAATTTATTTTATGCCCAGATTTCAGTCTATCCGGCAGTATGTAATATCCTTTCTTACTACTCCAGTATGGTAATCATCAAAATACAAGTGTATATAAAATGTTGAGGGAGCTGAAGAGGTCCGTAAAAACTCCCCAAGTAATGTGAGACCTGACTATTAAAGGAAGAATTCACTAAGAGGAAAAAGGAAAAGGGCAACTGTGGCAGCAGAAAAGCTTATACAGAGTCACGGAGTCATGAAAGAGCAGTGTGTCAGAAAGGAACTAAAAGATTTGGTATGGCAGGGGTGCAGGATACAAGTAAGGAAAAGGTCAAGGTTAAGCTGACAAAGGATTCAGATCCTAAGAAGCTTTGTTTGCCAGGCTAAGTAGGCAGCATTTTCTTCTTAATGGCAATGCGGGAAAACAATCAATAGAAGACCTAAAACTCCAAGTGAAAGGACAAGATTTGCATTTTAGAAAAAAAGACCCCAAAAAAGAGATATATAGGAGTGGGGCAGCAAGTCCATTTTAAAGGCTACTGCAATAGTCCAAGTGAAAAAACTGAGGTGAACCTGAACCAAGTCACTGTAGGGAACCTACGGCACAGTGAGACTGTTATAAATGCTTACGAATTAACTGAATTGACAATGCCTAATAATAAACAATTATATCTCAATCTCTTTATTATCAAAGCCTTTGTTAAAATTCTACTTTCCACCATGGCATCATGTTATGGTTATTATTATTATTATGGTTATTTTTCTTCTCATTCACACCCTATCATCCATACATGCCAAGCAAATCTTTCTGAAACACAATTTTGATCATGTCACTTCCTCTTTCAAAATATTTCACTGAGCTACTCAGGTCTACAAGGAAAAGTCCAAATTCCTTAACAGAACACTTAAGTACCAGTTGGCCAAGTATTCAAAGGCACTTTAAATCTGTCACCACCACTGCATCATACCCCCTTATCCCCTTCTCCTGAAATCCTGCCTGCCTGCCTGCCTTTTTCTCCTGTTTGTTTTTATCCATTCTCAGTATGAGTCCTAGTTCTTCAACTTCAAACTTAGAGACTGCCTATACTTTTGATTTTGTAATCCTGGGGTACATTTAAATTAAACCTACTGATTCATCCATAATTGAAGCTGGATCAAAGAAATCAGGCTTCAGTTCTGTTCTCTCTCGTCTGTTCTTTGATGGTGGCTAAGGAGGGGGGAAAAAGACAAAGTTGGTAATTGCCATACCTATAAGTCAGATAGTAACAGAAAATATGGAAATTAACAATCATCAAAAGTGTTCACATGGCCTGTTGTAACTGCAAGTACCTTACAATACTTCAAACACTGCATATTCAAACTAGAATGTTTAAAAAAGCAATTCACTTGGTGGAAAATTACTCTTAAAGACAACTAGAAAGCTCACTTTTCACTTTACTTTTAAAAATGCCTCTCTCAAATAATTCTCCTAAGGGCACCAAATTACACCATTCTGAAGAGATGTCATATTTAGTAATTTTGTTTTATCAAAATACATCATGGTATACCAGAAAGCCCAATCAGAAGACCTGACTTATTCTAAGTCACAGTTTTACTGCTTACTAGTTTTGTCTCCTTTGATAGAACAGTCTGTTTCAATATCCTCACAATGTCTTCAAGCTATTTCACAAAGTTGAACCAGATGAAATATGCAGAAGCATTTTATATATAATGAATTATTATTATTAAAATCCTAATCACTGAAATGATTAATAATTATTAATAAAGGATACATCCTTACAACTATTTAACTTTCTCCTAAGTTAAAGTAATTTTACTTTATTATCTGATATGGAAATGTCTCAATAAAAGTATCAAGTTAATAATGTACTTTCATGGCAATGGTAAACAAATGGAAAATTACAAAATAATATGATACTTAGTACAGTATTAAGCCAAATGTATTCTTTAAACTATATTTTCATGAATTAGCCTGAAAGATAGGTATACTATTTTTATCCTCTTAAACTAGGATCTAACACACTTTTACCAACTTCACCCTCTTCACCCCAATTTCTTTTCATATACCTATATACCTGTTAATCATTTAACAATTTGGCAAAACTGTTTCCATGCCAAGCATTTCTCTCTTCTAATAAACATCCAACATAATTTCCAAAGGATCTAAATTGAAAATCTTATAGAACTCATTACATTTCTTACCAAGTCTATATCCATAGTGTCAAAATCCATTCCCTCATTAAGATCTTCAATCCTCCCTTCAGAGGACATCATAACATCTTCAACAATTGGCTCTTCGTCATCTTCCATTAGGCTCGTACCACGCCGACTAGAGAAATATAAAACAAAGTCAAGATCTGAACCCATATTGTGACCATTAATACATTGGCAGCAACTATGTGGCTCTCTATATTCAAGTGTAATGGAAAATGATGAAATTAAAGGTCAGGGAGAATGAAGAGGCATTGAACATGTCATCAATGATGTCAAAATCCCAATGTTCACTTATGTAAAAATGCTAAGGAATTATGTTTATTCTACATTACTTGAATACATTTAGCTTGATAGTTTTGATATCCCATATAAAAGTTCAATGAGAATTTCCCACATGGGAACAGATAAAGATACCTCAAATCCTTTTTGAAAGTAGGCAGGGTACAAATTAATAAACAAATATAAAACAGAGACCAAAGAAATAACATTTTCAGAATATATATATATATATATATATATATATATTTCATTAATATATACTGTTAAATTTTTCCCATCATTCATTCACTTGGTAACCAATGTGTATCAGGCATTCACTCACTCACTCATTCATTCATTCACACAGTGTCTACTACATGTCAAGCTTCTACTGTGGACTATGGATGCCAAAAAATAAAGATGATTATTAAGACATGGTTCCTGCCCTCAAGGAGCTCACAGTCTACTATGGGAAACAGAGATAATCATAACAAAAAGCAATAAATACTCCAAGAGTATGCATCAAGTGGCATAAATATATATTGAAAGATATCTATCTGCCTCAGGAAGAACTGAGCGACACTGGTGCTAAAACTTGGATTCTGTATCCATGAAATTCAAAACTAACACATATCTAGACAAAAAAATTAAGACCAAAAGTTCTGTATGTTATAATTAACAGGAATAAACTCAAATGTCAAATTCATAAATTAGCCCAGATCAGCATCAAGGAGTTAACAAAATAGTGAAATTTAGAGTATCTTGCTTCCCCCAGTTTTGGCCAATGTTACCTTCTTTTTATCACTCAAAGACTCCCTCCCCCAAATCAATTATTTACTGAACACTTGCTTACAATTTACACAGTACTATGTTGAGTCTTAAAAGATACTATAAAGATATTAAGACATGTTGTCTAATTCAAGCTACCCAGACAGGTTGCAAATGGTCACTATTTCCTAAGAATTTTCCTGTATTTGGTGGTACTGACGGTGAAGGGAATGTGTGTACTTTGTGGACCATGTTATAGAAAATCAGAAATCCATTCTGCATTTTATTTGGATTATATGGAATAAACTATAAAAAATATAATTCGGTAATTTTCATTTACAGGGCAGATAACGTTACAGAAAAACCGTAAAACAAAAATGACTACGGTTTCAGGCATTAGACCACTTAAGATATAATGATGAAAAGAATTTTCTGGTAGGTAACGGTCACTTAACGGATAACCTCCTGTAGTTACCTGGGAAAGTTCACCTATAATGGTGAATTAAACTATGAACAAAAGAATAATGATAAATGGTATTGAGTAATGAGATGTTGTTGGGACTGATATAAAGTTTTCAGGGGAGCGATATGGACCAATGATTGCATGGCAGGATTCTGAAAGGTTTGGACTGATGACTAGTTGGAAGCTAAGAAATGAGTCATTGAATCCGGCATGAAATAAATGTGTGCGTATGTGTGTATATTAATTAAGAAGTGTGTGGCCATAGAAACAGGAGACAGAACCTAGTGACAGCATAGATGATGGTCCTCTTAGACAAACTTAAGAACAGAATCTATGCACGTCATAGAGAATGTTTTGTCTACCAAGGTTCTCAAGACTACTCACAATATAATTAAGTACAGTGAAATTAAATGGGCTACCACTCATGTGGTAAAGGATCATTTCTTAAGAAGAATGGGTGGACATTCTCATCATTTAAAAACCAACAAAGCAAAATATAAATTCTTTAAAAAGCTAACAATTACTACCTCCCAGTATTAAAACATATACCACATTATTTACAGACACAAAGCTTTCAAACTCAAAAAAATGAAATAATTAGAATAACCAATCATCTAAAGATTGTTTGTCTGCATTCTTTTGGAGCCAAAGCTAATAAAGATTTATAAAATCTTCATACAGATTTCAATGAAAACAATATATTTAAAAGTCAAACTACATTTTTTTAAAGCATTGACATCTATTCATTCCATGAACATTTACTTATTAGCACTCTGGATATGCCAAGCACTGAAAGGCAATGAAAGTGGTCCCTGCCCTTGAGGAGCTCACAGTCTAGAGAAAGGGATAAACTCTTCAACAAATAATTATAATACAAGTAGTAAGTGCTACAAGAAATATGAATATACACAGCGCTATGGAAGCACAGATGATCGCAGCTTCACATAAGGTGACACTTGAGCTTATTCTTTTACCAGGATTTTATCTGCCAGGGAATGGAATATAATCGGGGCCATATTTTGGAAGATCTTGCATGCCATGAGCTAAGGAGTTTGGACTTTATCCTGCTGGCAGTGGGGAGCCATGAAAAGGTTTTAAGTTAAAGAGTTACATGAGCAGGTTTTTATTCTAGAATAGTAATTCTTGATGGCAGTGTGAATGATGAAGTGGTGGTGGCGGGAGTGAGGGGAGGGATTCGGTGAGAGGATAAATGGGAGATTTGAGGGAAGAAAACAAGTTAGAAAGCCAAAACAATAGTTCAGGTGAGAGATGAGGACCTGAACTAAGGTGGGGAATCAAGATAGCTATAATGTGTACCAAAATAAACAAGGATTCATATTTAAACTTTTCCAACAGATCAACCTAAGATTGGTCCTTTAGCTAACTAGTTAATATTTACGTTAAAAGTTTTTTTTTTTCTGTTGGAAAGACCAATTTTTAGTTCCTTGATTATTTCAGCTTAGTTACTCTAGAGTTTGCTGAAATTTTTAAGTAAGGCACACAATATGTTAAAATGAATTAGTGAACTTCCTAGACTCAGACAATAAGGCACTCTCACTTACATGGCATGCTGAAGATTAGTTCGCAGTTTAACATAGCTCATTGCTGCTCTCTCCTGCTGTTGCCTTGCTTCCTCTTGTTGTCTTTGAGCTAACATCCATGTTACCTGCGTGCTTCAAGGAGAATTTTATTCTTCTTTTAACTTAACTTTTCTCTATGTAATTAACAAAGTTATACTACAGAAAATGATCACATGTACTTACTTATAATCAAGAGGAGTTTGATGATGTTCAGTCTGCATCGGATAGACACTCATGAAGCTATCCTCAGGTCGTAATCTTTTGGGCTCTCTCATAATTGTTGAGGTGAGTTGTGGTGTCTGCATCATAACTGGGGTATGCAGTGTTTGTTCTCTGCTTAACCACATACTATCACTACTACTGCTTTCTTCAGCTGAAAAAGAAAATCAACAGCAATGAAGTTTAGTCACTGATTCTGACGAGATGTCTAATCTAACCTGTTCGGGTCTACAAACATATGACTGTTTTTTTCAAACGCTAATCCTTGAAAGAGAGGGATACAAAATGTGGAAAATATAGACCCTGCCCTTACATCTAGTTGTGTGGAAAGAAAATATAATTACAACACAGTGTGTAAAGTGCTGAAAGAAGAGGGAAGCATACGTAGAATGGGGGCAATGAGATGGATCAGCAACGGCTACCCGAAAGTCACTTCTAACTAGCGTGGATATTGATTGGGCGGACTGTCAAGTTTTCTAGGCAGGGGGAAGTACATAAGCAAAAGCACTGAGGCATGAAACAACAATGACAAAAACATACTAACCCTTTGCACTCGAGGCTTTTTTCACGTGGGCGAACCAGCCACTCGAGAGGATTTCAGCTATATTAGGGAAGCGTTTTACAGGTACTTTGAAATCATGTTATACTCAAACATATACAAATAATAAAATTTCACCATTTATTTTTCCATTGAATACAACAAAATCTGTTAAATATTACACTCTGTAATTAGTTTTTGTGTGATATTTAGTAAAACAATCCCCAAGATGCAGCCTCGGTATGTCAGGACATGTATCACAATGCTAAGCTGAGATTAACTAAGCTAAGAATTGGCTAAGGATGCAGGCCGAGCCTGGTCCATGAAAGTAATTGTGATAAGAATATCTTATCACACATCGGAAATAAACATACTGACTTCCAAACAGCTAGGGCGCCCTAGCTGCGCCACTTGAGTGGACGCATTAAACCCCCGAGGCCACAGCAGCGCCGCTCTAGTGGACACATTAAACCACCAGGCACCGTAGCGGCGCTGCTCGAGTGGACGCATTAAACCGCCGAGTGCCGTAGTGGCGCCGCTTGACTGCAAAGGGCTAATTCTTGATATTCAGCAATTTTGACACACAAAACTGGCAGTTTCATATGGTTCAAAATCAGTTTGGTACTACTGGGATAAGTGGGGAAAGATAAGGCTATATAAAGAGGCAGTCATCAACTATGGAAACCCTGTTAGTTGTGCTAAGGTGAAAGGAATTACTTTGAAGGTTTTAAGAAAGGAAATAATGTGATGGACTACAGATTTTCGTCAAAAGTGTGTGGAGGGTGACTTAAGAACAGGATGGTTTGGAGGCTGACAGCGTAACCCAGGTGAGTTGTAAGGTGGAAACAGCAATGAAGACAGTAAGAGAATGATTTCCAGTCGATAGGATGCTCACCACTGAGCAGTCACAAGAACACCAAGGGAGTACAAATTCATATGCACATTAGGCGCTGGACACTAAAATAGATTTCAAATCTGCAAAAACTGCTTGTTTTCAGCTGTCTATACATGCTGCCGTAACAACAGGTAAATTCACATTCAAGTGTTACTGAAGTCATAGCAATTTTTAAAAATCACGATCTCTGGAGGTGAAATCAACTGACTGACCTTGATGGCAGGAGGAAGACGATTTTTATTAAATTATATGCATGCACATACACATTTTAAAGATAAGACTGGAAGAAAAAATGTGCTAATAGCTATTATAGTCATAATGAATTAGACATAAAAAGTTCACAATTTTCAATACAATTAGTCTCTAAGTTCTGCTGTGCTTAGGTTCCAATTTTCCCTTCAAAACTACATCTAGCCAATCTATCAGTACTTATCCTTCTTCCTTCGAACTCATAATGCCTTAATTTCTGTGGCTTTCTCCAAAAAGTTAAAGAAAGAACATTGACTACTTCTGTGAAAACTGAAGTAATGTGGTTAGCTAATCTACTTTTAAGATGTTATATAAATACCAATTCAAATGTATTCCTTGAAATCTAAGGAAATGGAGAAATTTGATGGCCTAGCAGAAATCTGTAACTATTAAATATTTGTTTAAATAAGGAAATCTTAAAAACATTGATAGTGCTATCCAGATATACTTTTAATTGGTAACTCTTCTATTTAAAAAAAAAGAATTTATTTTAATTTTCCATAAACCAGCAACCCTAGTTATTTTAACTAGCCAGGGATACTGTAAAAGAGATGTTTCCATCCCCTGAGATGTCAGAATTACATACTCAAGCAAGTCTAAGTTTATATAAGTGAAGGTCTGTGCCAGTCTATTAGTGAAAAAAAGATACCAAAATCATTAATCCACGAGAACAACCAAGTTCTAAAATACTATATACCCGATGACAGCTTAAGAATTATGTACCGTTTTTTTTAAAGGCCCATAAATCGACACATCTTACGTTAAGAGCCTTCGAATCTGATTGCCAGGTCAATAAAATAAAAGCAGAAATAATAATACACCAATTTCTGGCCTTAAGAAACTAGCAGTTTCCATTCCCTTCCTCTCTCTCAACACTTGCTCTGATAGCCCAGCCACATGCTGTGAAGGAGTCAAACAGACACACGGTGAGGTCATGTGTAAGTATTCCGACACATACCCAGCTAAAAAAACCAACCTCAGATGTACCTATAAGTGAAGATGCCTTCATATGATTTTAGTCTCCAGTCTGAGTTTACATATGCAAATGTGCAAAACAGTACATTTATACATGCTGAATGCTGTGCAGGATCTTTAATAACATAGCTCAAAAAGTAAAAAGAATCAACAATTCAATTGGTAAACATAAAAGTTAAAGAGAATTAACTGTATTCTTACTGAGTACAAGTTGCATGCCTTCAACCACTTTCCGTTTTCCTGTAGATGGTTTTGACTTTTTACTCCGCACAGTGGACCCCCTACTGCTGATTCCACTAATGACTGACATTGTGTCGTCATCACCACCAGCTAGCAAAGAATTTCGGTATGACATCAGTGGAAGCCATACATCTTCTCTTCGGAGTGACATCTGAAAGGTCATGAACTTTTCCAAGTAAACATACCTTAAAAAGGAGAAGAAATCATTAGTTTTAATATGTAAGCTATTGTAAGATTTTTCTTCTGTTTTTCCCTAATAAATCTTATGGCTCACATACCATATGGAACATTCAGTGATTCATAATCAGAACGAAATAAAAGGCAAAGTGAATTAGTAGAAAACAAAGTAATAGCTGATAAATCCACATTTTCTCAAAGCATACAGTAACAATTGAAGACTGTTCTATCATGACTTTTCAAGTCCTCTATTAGAAGAACAAATCCAAGTCATATCTCTGGAAAGAGAACTGGATTTAAAATCAAACAATTTGGTTCTAGTCCAGTTCTACCAATCTTTAGCTGTATTAAGCATGGGTATACTTCAGCACTCAACCTCAGCCTCATCAGTATATCGATGAGCAATTTTATCTGTATCAAGATCCTCACATTAAATTATTCAGAGCATTTCACTTTAGTATTTGTTATGCATCTATGATGTCCGAGGCACTGGAGATGAATCAGATATGAACCGTACCAAGAATTTATTACAAGTATTGATCCAAGTATTTATTACAAGGATTCTATGACTTATATGTAGTACTGTGTATGACTATGTATGAGGCATTTTCTCCTCAGTTCTTTTAACTTTATTCTTAATATTTCATGAGGGAGACATTATCCCTATTTTACAGAAGAAAGGATAAGAAAAGTAATATATCCATGATCATAAAAATGAGAATGCCACGTAATTATGATTCAAACTTGCAGGCTTCTGACACTAAATGTTCATTCAGTGTGTTATCTAAATTACACTTTGAATACATGAAGATAATTTTTTCAACTATGAAGTACAATTCATGTAACTGCTGTCATAACAGCTAGCTTGATCAATTTACAGTTATCGGTTTTGAAAATCCTTAAACAGAATGGTAATATCAGTTACAAGCATACTGTTTAACATTAGTTGTTCAGTATTTCTTCTCAATTACAATAGACATCAAGCGTATATACTAGAACAGCACTGCTTTAGTATGGCATGCGATCAGGCTACCAGTCTGAGAACTGTAAGCAGTCTTTGACAAGACACAGACCTCAAGCTAAAATGTAATTCCTGATAGAGATATTTACAAATATTTATTCACCACACAACTTAAAAGAAGATCAGTCGGCTACCCTGAAGCTAGTCCTCATTTTTCTCTTCTACTACTTTAATACATTATTTGTCTGTAAACATAACAGTACAGAGCTTTGTGCCTTGTTTTTTGCACTTAACATTGTTTTTTTTTCTTTTTTTTATAATATATATTTTTATTGTTATTTATGTCTTTTACATTTTGCATTCCCCTTGGGTAGCCCACCACCAATTCACCCGTGATCCATC